>MU182030.1:207735-222968 GCA_016904865.1 Pissodes strobi
TATATATATACAATTTTTAAAAATATGTTTTTACTTGATGTCCACTTGCTCTCAATGTGACCACAAACGGTTGTGTGACGTATGGAATGTTAATAAATGTCGACGATTGTTTTAAATTGATTAAGCGCAGCGATGCAGCGACCTATGACCACTATTCCGTTGCTACGTTTTCCCAGTTCTGGGGGGCGTTTAAGGAACCAAAGGGTACTAGGGAATCAATAAAAATCACGAACAGCATTAAAGAAACTATAATACTTGGATTACATTTTTAGAATTGAAAGGATGGTGTACTGCAACTCATGCTGCAAAAAAATAGATGGAAAAAGAGGCCCTGATAGAAGAACCACCGGACTGATGTGAAATCGATTGGCAGACAAGTCATATTGTGCAGGAGCTTATGTCGGAGTACAAATACACACTCAGATTCAAGTGGCATTTGCAACTTCTAAAGCACGTGTGGCACTTTTAAAACCTGAAAGTATACCACAGAATTGCAGGGTGCATTAAATTGGGTGCGGGACAGATAGTTGTCTGCACACGATAAAGCCTGCGGCCGGATAGACCATAGTTCTATACTCACTTAAAAATTATTTATAAATAATAATTATTTACCTAACAATATTACGTCAAAAAAGTTATCTAATTTTTTTTGTTTAACATTTTAAGCTCTATTAAACGGCATGGCTAATTTAATTCAATAAACATATTTACAGCATCACCCAGGAGCGTGCAGCAAATTTTTGATAAACGTTGATTGGTTATCCACTGTAGGATGACTAAACAATGTTAGATACAGTCATATTGATTTAGTTAATTTATTTGAACATGCTGTTGATGAAAGTACAAAACTGTCATCATTAGCTGTGGCTAATACAAGAAAATAAGGTCAAATGCAATTTCAGATATATTCGTGATGTATTAAAGTACTGCGAACGATGATAACTAACTCTTGGAACAAGTAGTAAAAATTAAAAATAAAATGTCAGGGTTCAAAGTTAGCGAGGTATTATTAGTTGTTGATGAAGGGCATTTTGCTTTTTGGAAACGTGTACAGATAATTGGACTGAATTAATATGGCCTAATAAAGCAGGAAGAGTGTTTCGAACAGAAAGGTCGACATAGGAAATTAAAGGAATCAAACATACGACAGTTCGACGGAAATAATAATACGAATGTTTGCAGGAACTACATATAAAAAAAAGTACTTCGAAGACGAGAAAATCTCACTACGCTGCAAATAACAGAGCGTACTTCAAAAACAAGCATAATTCGAAACGAGGTGGGAACAGCTATAAAACTACCAAAAGAATAATAATGGCATGAACAGGATCTTGGCAAGGTACATGTAGAAAAAGTACTAAATAATACTGAAATTGTGTGGCTTACTAATTTATTCAATTGCATATAAGACGCTGGAAATATACTACATGATTAGCACGATTCTCAATGTACCACGATTGTAAAAAAATGGGGGTACAAACCTGTGAAGAATATAGGGAACACCATGCAACCTTATGATCCATACGTTTAAGGTATTTCTCGGAATAATTCTTAGAAGAATAACACACTATGAGGAGATCAGATGTTCACAACACCCTTTGGATTTTGGGGTACCGTTAGAACAAGAGGGGCCCGATTTTGTCTTTAAGTTCTTTTCAGTGATTTCATCGATTATAATAAAGCTATCGATAGAGTTCGTTATAACCAAATCATTTTGAGAGGTGCTGGCGTGGATGAAAAGAAACTTTGAGTTGCTCACACCATAGTAGACAGAGAAACCTCGAAGCCCATACACTGATAGAGGCGGCAAGCAAGGTTGCGTGCTTTCTTCATTTCAATATAATCTGTGTACTAATTTCAGTAGTTTTAGAGAGGTACTCGACAACAGTGACGCATACTGTAACCAAATCATCAAAAGTTGGCAATAAGTGAAGAAATAGTTCGTACATGATTGAAAATGAGCCTTCTATGTTTTCGGTGTCGCTGATTACGAATTCGATATTAATTTTCAAAAATTCAAAATGGCGGATCCAATATGGCCATATTGGACCATATTCTCCAAAAATGGGTTTATGAGTTTAAAAGGAACTTTACACATATTTTTAAAGTCACTGATTACGGATTCGGTACTAATTTTCCAAAATTCCAAAATTCAAAATGAGGGATCCAATATGGTCGACCACATTGTCAAAAAACGGGTTTATGAGTTTAAAAATCACTTTACATATATTTTTAAGGTCACTGCTAACGAACCCGGTACTAATTTTCCGAAATTCAAAATGAAAATGAAACACAAAAATTATTTACATACATACATTTAGGTATTGAAATAGGTGCAAAAAGATATACAAACAAACGATATACAATTTTAGTTGGATTCTTTAAACCTTTGTTCGTCCAAGTCCCTCTCATCGCATTCCTCGTCGACTTCTTTGCCTTTGTCGATCGAATTCTGCAACTCGTAAAATCCCTTCTGAGGTATAAGAAGTCGTACAGCCTCGGGAAACAATTTACGACATATGAAAGAAAAAAGTCCGAGCTGCTCGACCTTTTGGTGGTTACGCTCTTGAAGATACTTCAGTTTTTCCCGTTAGCTTGTCTGTCTGTAAGCCGAAAGAAATAAGTGTACCTGTGGACCACACACCGAAATTTCATCCACACAAACAGAAATGGAGAATAGCCTACAGGCCTGCTGTTTTAGGTAAACGACGCATAACTCTCTTCCCCAATATTTTACCACATGTTTTTTGTTAAACAATAAAATACTTTTTTCTTCAAACGTCAGCAAATCCGTCATTACTCGACTGTGTAGACGGCCGTGAAGTTTCGTTTTTCCTCCGCCGGAGCTTTACTTTTCACTTTTCCGCCGGCGGAAGTAAAAGTGTTGTCATAGCAACATAGATACAATACAAACAGACAACAAAATAAGCGTCAACAACTCAAGATTTATTAAACTACAATTTGTATTTATCACTCAATTTGTGACTGCATTTCTAAAAATCACTAATTTAGGAACAAATTGGTTATTATTTAATCGAATTTACTCAATAACTGCTTATCAATACGGAATTAAAACGCAATCGGAGACGCCATCTTAAAAAAATAATTATTGTTGACAGTGTCCACTGACAGCTTTATGTTACATAATTCACCGACACCGGTCTAAGCAAGGCCACCTACGACCGTGGTCTAAGTCGCCTTGCGAACCCATTTATCTTTAATAATAATTAGATATTATTACTATTAAGAGATGTTTTTGCATTAATATGTCGACATTTGAAGAAAAAACAGCATATTTTATTTGGAGGAAAAGTTACTTTTCATGGCTTGCTCTCTATTACCAGCCTCACTTCGTTCGGCTGTTAAACACGAGCGCGCCATGAAAAGTATCACTTTTCCTCCATATAAAATAATATACTATTATGCAAATTCGCTGACACGAATTGTAGAACATCCTATACATTAAACCTCGATCCGTTCGACGATCCATTCTTGAGAGAGAAAAGGCGGATTCGGCGCTAATGACGTGGATGAGACAAAGATAAAAGATTGTTATCTCATGCTTGGTTTGAATTGTGGACGGGCCTTTCTACCTTCGATTGCTTCACCCTATTACCAATTTTGTAATGTTCGCCTCGCCGCCGTATCACATATTTTATAAAGTTTTCGTAACGCGTTCATCAGTTTAATCTTCAGGTGCTGAAGAAGTTTCACTTCAAAAAGTTGGCACTTTTTAACCTTATATTACAGATCCGACTTAAAGCCTTGTAAATTTGCAGGTGAAATCAAATTAGCTGTATACAGTGTTGCCCAAATTGGGTATACATGTATGGGTATCTTGGAAACTATAAGAGATAGAAAATCTGTTAAATGAGGAAAGTTGTAGGTCATTCAATTTCCAAATCAATGCTATTTTGATAACGATTTGATCTTTTTTTCGTTTCTGAGATATTTTGAAAAAATCAAAAAGTTGTATTTTCGAGAACGCGCTGTATTTTTTTTATTTAAAGATATTTTTAAAATCTGTAAAAACATTGCTGGGACAACTTTTTGCGCTCGATGCACCCATGTATTAAGTTTTTAGTTCTGGCGTTTTGGTTATGAGAAACCATCATCAACTTCTTTTTTTTCTTATGGCGGCCATTTTGTCGTTTCTTATGATGCATATAACACTTTATAAAAATATTTTATTTTTATGTACGTTGTCATTTTAGTTGAGTTGGCCGTGACTGCGGAGGCCATTTGCGGTACAAAACAAATATTGCTAGTGCTTCATAGTTATTTTGCTGAAAAATCTACGCAACATTGATCAAACAAACATTGGTTATCTTTTTATTTTTAGTAATATTTTTTTTACTCTCTGTTAAAAGGTAAGTTTAATAATAGCCGCCCGCGAAACACCATTAAAAAAATATCAATATTTTAAGAATGTTATATTAAATGTAATAGGAATACAAGTCTAGCACCGCCAGTTATTTAGAACTTAAGCTCGACAGGCAACACTTAAGACTCAAGTTTTAAGCCAAGCCTGTGATTAACCTAAGAAATTATGGAAGCCTTGAAAAGCCAAGCTTACTAATACTAACATACCCAAACTAACCAATCTAACCAAAACTAATATAATAACTACATTAACAAAATAAACTACATACTTTTAATTAAAATACATATTAAGCTAAACTATTCAAAATGACGGCCATTTTTATTGATGCATTTTTCACATTTTTTAAAAACAGTTCTAGTTACCTTTCGAAGGGTGTTCCTATTTATACTACCTAAAACATCCCGAACTCTTTCCTCTAATTGTTCTATAGTTGCGGGGGGTCAAACTCATACACCTCATTTTTAACGTATCCTCAAAGATAAAAATCGAGGGGTGTAATATCAGGGGACCTAACTAGCCAATTTACAGGACCCCGGTATGATATAACATTATTATTAAATTCTTCCGCTAATAAGTTTTGTACTACTTCTTGAGTATTATGTGCGGGGCACTAGTTCTGTTGAAACCATAGCTCTTGTTCTCTAGGAACGAAAGCTCTCACGGCCGGTAATATCTGGCCTTCTAAGAGGTTTAAATATCTTTGGCCGGTCAATGTATAATTAATTGTAAATGAATGGTCCTATAAGTTGGTTATCTAAAAGCAAATTATACTATTTGACTTTGGAATTATTTTGCGGACTGTGTTAACTTACCGTACATACCACACCACACACTAAAGCCAAATCTTACTTGTAGCCTACGTTCTGCCACTGAGTTTCAGTGGCCCAAAAATGGTGATTATGCCTATTAAATACTCCGCAGTTGCTGAAAAACGTTTCGTCGGTCCAAATAATCTTCGTACTGAAATTGGGGTTTTCATGACATTGGTTTACAAACCAGTTTGACAATTCTAATCGACTTGGGTAGTCTGTTTGCCTTAAACCTTGAACAATAGTAGGTTTATAAGGACGATATTTGTTTTCTTTAAGGACTCTTTGGATAGTAGTTCTTAATATAAGTATTTCCCTTGCACCTACTCTTGTGGACGTCGTCGGGTTCGCATTAAAATGCCCTTTAATGATATCGTCACGAGATTGATTGTCCTTCTGATATTCCTTGGGCATTGGCACTTCAAAGTTTCCATAATTTGTTAAGTTCATGATAAGCCTCGCGAATAGTCTGTTGCCTATCAGGATACAGTTCCAAATATGCGGCGATGGCAAGATTGTATCTCTATTACATTTTTAATATAACATTCTAATATGTCAAATTTTTCTTCACTGGTGAAAATTTAAACAAAAACTACTAAATACCAGCAAAATAAGAAATTAAATTTAGAGTTTTGACTGAATGATGTCACTTTTCAGTAAAATGACTTAAATTACGCTGAATCACCATAACAACTACCCTTTATTACGACAAATAGCCTCCGCAGTCATGGCCAACTCAGTTAACAATTAAGTTTGTCGTTTTTTGACATAAAAATAAAATACTTTTATAAAAGTGTTTACATCATAAGAAAGGAAAAAGAAGGTTCTTTTTAAATCTGCTAAAAGACAAAATGACCGTCGTAAGATAAAACGAAGAACCGAACGTCAGAACTAAAAACTGAATACATGGGTGCATCGAGCGTAAAAGTAATAATGTTTTTACACATTTTTAATATATGTTTAAATAAAAAAAGTACAGCGCTTTTTCGAAAATACAACTTTTTGATTTTTCAAAATGTCTCAAAAATAGAAAAACATAAAATCGTTATCAAAATGGCATTTAGTTGGGTATCGAATGGCCTACAACTTTCCCTACTTAACCAATTTTCTCTCATATAGTTTCTAAGATACCCATACATGTATATCAAATTTGGGCCAAACTGTATAGTAGACTTGAATAAAATAAGTGTACAAATGGATATTTAAGGTCGCTTGTCGAAATTGTCAAAGTCTATCAATGATAATATTATAAACAAAAGCTATGGTAGCACCACAGCTTATTCAGTAACCAGCTATTCATCTCTATCGAAATCGGAAAGTTGGAGTGTCGGGCACTGCGCCTCCTGGCAGTGCCCTTAGCGGTTCAGTTTCACGGTCTCGTGATTTTTCAGGCCATGTAATGACACGAAGCGAACTGAATTAAAATGAATATTCCCTTCAAAATCCACGACAAATTCACCCGAAGCTGCGGCTATTGCCCTAAAAAGACCGGAAATTTCGGATTTTTATACAATTTTGCCATTTAAAATCGTTTTCAAAAGGATTTTAGACGATAAAACATCGTATTTTAAATTAAACGAATTGTCAAAAGTATTATTCAGATGCCCAGACGTTTAGAAAAATATTAACTCATGGCCCTCTTCTAAAATTTTCACTTGACTTTGCCAAATCAAAGGATGCCGCCGCAAGATGAGTAGCTGGTTATTGAATAAGCTGTGGTAGCACGACAAAAGTGAAAATTTCAAAAGGTGAGAATGTGCTTCAGACTATTCGGTTTTTCAACAATAAAATATTATATTCAGACGTGTCTTCTTGTACGATTTTTCACGCCAAAAATCGAATCGTCATCGTCAAATAATTCTTCAGGAAAAAAATTCTTCTAAATTCCCTATCGGATTGTCGGGTCGGTTTTTCTATTCCCTAGAATTTTTCGGAGATAGAACGACTCAAAGTGATCCCTTTTTCAAATATATGCGCGACCAAAACAAATACTAGCCGATTCCGATTCATGCCAATTTCAGTAGGGTTTTGGAGACCGTCAAAATTTCATCAAGATTTTTTTCGATAGTTATCATGTATCAAAGCAAAATTTTGAAAAATCACACATGTGACATAAAAAACGAAAAATCGAATCGCCAAAAACAAACAACCGTCGGCTGCCCCACAAGTATTGCCTAAAAACGTACCAAAATCCACAGCTTTTTTTGAGAAAAATTCATTAACGAAAAAAATACCCGAATGAGGGTTACACAGCCCGAGCACGACGCTCTACTTGACGGCTCGGTTTCCGTCACTACCCAGGAAAAAGTTTGCTGAACGCAAATCTATCGTTTACCGACTTTACCTGAATGAGTGTTATCCTGACGCGTTACATGACGGCTCAGTTTCATTCACTACCCAAGAAAGTCTGCTGAATGGGCCTAAAGAAGTTTTCACTTTAAAAATTAATTTACAGATGTTGGTAATTTTATAAAATAAAAAAATTTGATTTACTCATATTGGTATTTTTATAAAAATACACATAGATTTATAAGTAGAACTTACAACTATTATGGTAGATATATAGAATGATGCAAATCTATAAGTATGGGATAAAAATAGTTTTAAAGTCCGAAATTATTCGAGAAATTTGCTTGGTTTGCTCTCTGAAGAGTCTTCAGAGTTGCATATTATAGGTTTGTAGGATAGTGGTAGATGTGGTCCACCCGCCTCTCCCGATGAAATATCATTGGTTTAGGTGGCTTGAAATGACCTCTGCTTCATGTTTTGTTACAATGCCTTAGTGATCCGGTTCCCAGGATGGAAACGGAAAAAGATTGCCTCTCAGATCAAAATACTTCGGAGGTAAAATAGCAAATAGCCTCCGGTTCGGATCTCCGGATGGAGGCTGGTCTGGGGAGATCATCAGGCCTGAAATCATCAAAGACAGAAACTAGACTGGGATGGGACTTCTGCAATATAAGACGCATCAACACAAATATTAGCTCGGTCCACCAGCACCTAACGTCAAGTAAGCCTCATATTTCAGCTCTATCAGAAACAAAAGCGAAATCAAGCACTCACTACCCATGTACACTTGAATATATCCAGATATGACCTTTACTCCAGATTTCGACATAACTCTGGATTAGCTGTTTTTATACACGACGATTTATGTTGCCAACCAGAAGAAACATACCAACCTAAAGACTTCGATGCCATGTGGTTCAAATTAGGCGCAGATGGAGCAATGGAGCAGATGCTTGTATAGAACACCTAACCAATACGAATATAAACGGCTTTTCTCAAATCTTGGCAATCATGATTTTCTGCAGATCAACTATTGAACTGCATTGTCATAGTAGGGGACTTTAACGTACCTATATAATATCGACCGGTTGAAACACTCCAACAAAAACGACGATCAAGGACGAGAAGAAGAGAATTTTGATATTAGTCACGGACTTACTCAGCTGGTTGACGAACCTACCAGGATCCCTCAGCGTTATATAGACTTTAGCCTCTTATCTATTCTTAGCAACTAATCCTGGTCTCTACACCGTAACCGTTTAACCTCCGTTGGGATCATCAGACCACAATCTTATCTCCCTGAAAAGTTTGGCACTACAAATCTGCAACGTGGCATGACCTTCGCGAGTGGTATCTTCCTTTTCTTCGGAAAGATATCTGCTTTAGGAATCAAAACACCTCTGAATCTGCTGATGATAAAACTCAACTTATCCTAGCTGGTATGAAAGCTTTCGACCCCTCTTCTATGAAACTTATCTCAGACAGTAATTCATGGTTTGGGAAAAACTGCTCAGGAGCGGCCAATACTACAAATGCCGCCTACCGCAAATAGCCGAGATCCGACAGCCGAAAATCGAAATATATTCATCACGACTAGAAAACAGTGTTAGCGGACCATTGACAAGAGCAACGAAGGCCGGCAGATCAAGAACAAGCTTCTCAACCGTCCTAATGGATCGACATATTTTTGGTCAGTTGCTAAAGCTATCAATCAGGGCTTCTTAAAGACGTCAATTTCACCACTGACCTAAGATGTTGGCTCAATAACGGAAACGTCCAAAGAAAAAGCGAACATTCTTGCCGAAATGTTTGCATCAAATTCTACCTTAGATCCTCAAAGAAAGGCTCCCTCAACTGTCCCGAGAGTGAATTTCTCAATCATAGGTGTGGTATTTCGCCAACGCGAAGTGATGCGAATATTGAAAGGCCTAGACACTAACAAGACCACAGGATCGGGTGACGTTCACGCCGTAGTGCTTAAGAAATATGATGCTGAAATAACAGCTCCACTATGCAGGCTTTTCTTCCTATCATGCATGCTCTCCTTCTAGCTGGAAATGCGCTCAGGTGCAACCAATCCCGAAGAAAGATAAAAACGATCCAAATAACTACCGTCCAATTGCTACTAAGTTCCCATAATGTCCAAAGTCATGGAAAAACTGATCAACGAACAGCTATTAAAATATCTCGAATCGGCAGGTATCATAAGCGATCCCCAGTATGGCTTCCCCAAGCACAGATCAACGGGAGATCTCCTGACTTACGTAACCTACTTGTGGGCTAAATCCATTGAGAGCTACGGCGAATCTCGTGCAGTGGCTCTCAACATATCCAAAGCATTTTATAGAATGTAGCATGACGGATTGTTAAGCAAACTGACAGCATACGGACTACCACCAGCACTGCTTCTATGGCTTTCCAATTTCTTAAGGGATCGAATCGTCCGAGTTGGTATTGATGGATATCTCTCGGAGGAATTTAAAATCAATGCCGGAGTTCCGCAAGGGTGTATATTATATCTCCCACACTGTTCCTGAGCTGGCACTTGTGATTCTCCCCAGACTTGTGCCAAATAGAAACACCCGTCAGGCACAAGCTGCTCATCAATATACGATTCAGTTACACACCTAGGGCGTCGAAGTTATGGGACTCTTTTATGGAGGAATCCGTTGCTCTGGAATGGACTTCCGAGTAACGTCTATCCCGAAAACTATAATCTACAGCGCTTCAAGTCCAACGTCCACCATCATCTCTGCACATACACCACTCGTTGAGTGGTATAGGATTTTCCTTTTGTGTGTGTGCCGATCATAAAAAAAGTGAAACCTAAAAATATAACAAATCTAATGGACGAGACGGCTGAAATATTTTCTACGACAGCTTACTAGTGGATAAAGTGACACTTTATATCACTAATACATACACTATTTTATTTTACACACTGTTCCTTTTTTCTAGTGTATGTATTTACAAGAAAAGGCAACGTTCAAAAATTAAATTTTCACTAAAGAAGAAATACACAAAATTAACTTTCTTCTTAAGAGTGGTAACTATCAAAGGATTAATTAGGTATGCAAATTAATTATGTAGTCCGTGTAATATTTTGATTTATCTTTGACTCTCCTAGAATCTAATTTACAATTTACATTGACTTAGAATCTAATTAACAATTTACATTTTGCATTGAATACAATTTCATAGTCTTTTGATTTTTCAGGGTAGTATTGCCATTATCACCCGTTGCATCGGTTCAAGTACCGTTCCTCTAAAGGAATAATCTGTAAAAGCCATTGTATCTGACAATTTTAGATACTTAATGAAGAATTCGAGAAGGCATTTAACCAATTTTATTTATGCTGACCACTTTCTTTGCACGCTTATCTGCCATATAATAGAATGGAGTCACCATGTTGGATATGGGCTAGAGCTGTTTCCATCAATTTGCTTCTTCGAGGGGATTCTGTAATGTCAATTGCCGCCACAATTTGCTACAAATCGAGGAACAAATAACGTTGATTATTAACGCAATTGTTGTGTTTGGACTTTCGTCAACATTATCATTTCGTGCTTTTTCAAACGTGTCTGCGACTTACCACTAGTTTCTCAAAAATTTTACAAATTTCTGGCCTATCCTCATCACACATTCTTCTTTTTCTTTTTGTAATAGTATATCTAGGAGTAAAATCCACTTTCGTGTTAACATTTACAACTTTGCAAAATCACATTTTGAATAATTATTGAAGGGAAAACTTCTTTAGGCACGTTTTGCATTTGTTTTTGTGTGGGTTGAATGAGACCGAACCGTCACGCGTCACGCTCGGATATGTAACGTAACGCTGGCATGTTCCCGTATAGGTAGAGGGCCGAAATTTTCAGGGGATGTAGCAGGGGTAAAAAGAAGTTCCTGGACGAAAACGGGACCCCGTACCCCCCACCGTTTGGCCAGAGGAGGGGGAGAAGGAAAAACTTAAATAATTAATTTCAGCCGTGGAGACTGGGGCTCTAATTTAAGGGGGAATTTTTTGGGAAAACCCGTTCACGTATAGGTAGAGGGCTGAAATTTTTATGGGATGTAGCCGGGGTAAGAAGAAGTTCCTGGACGAAAATTGGCTAGGGGAGGGGGAGAAGGAAAAATGGGGTGCTACCTTAGACTATACGGGGGGACCGGGGCTCTAATTAAAGGGAAGATGTTGTGGGGAAAACCGTTTTTCGCCAGTATCTCTGCAACGACGGCTCGGATCGAAATTCTGGCAAACGATGACCCCGCTTGTTGAAGTTTTCACTTCTGTCGTGCGGTCTTAAGCACACACCAATTTTTTTTTGTTTTATCGCCATCTTATATTTCAATATTAATGAGTATGACCAGATCCTTGAACTGTTAAGTCCCTGTGAGTCTTCATAAAAAACAGGACAGTTTCACTATAACAGTTGGCCACTTTTTTGCTCAAGTACCACTTCATAAGCTGGCCTTTCTGAGCGTCAGATATTTTGTTGCATTTTTGTGGGTGCAAGGCTGAGACTGCAAGCCCGGCACATCTTAGTGGTAATTTTAAGTAGTGATTTTTTATGGGATAATAAATAAAATAATTTAATTTAAACAATTTTAGCCAAATGTAACCTAAAGGATCACTCTTCAATACGGATCATAATTATTGACCCGCTGTATAAGAGTATCAATTGGAAATTAGTGTCTCTTTAACTCTAATTTAGTTTAAAATTTTTTTTTTCATATTGGATGGACAGCGATTGTTCTATAACCATTAGTAATTCCCCACTCAAATGGATGTGGATGTCCTACGTCACCACTAGAAACTAGAAACTAATAAGGAAATATTTCAACTGTATTATTTTTTAACCCAAATGGTTTACCACTGGAAACAATAATTATTTATTTAGTAATTTCTAATAAGTAATAATTATTCTTATTTTTGATTCACCATGAACTAAGCTTGATATTGCCTTAAAATTGCAAGTGCGAAAAATAATAGTTAAATGCAAATTAACTTTACATAATTGGATGATAGACGCTATTGTATATTTACAGCCATTAACCTTTTTTTGTCGGTCGATGATTATAAATGGAAGATTAATTACTTTAATAGTTTTATTAATAATTTAGACTCTAGGTTATAACTCGATAAAGAGCTGAGTTACATAATTTGATTACTATTTCCTTCGAATCTATTACGTATCTGAATAAACCCAATTCTGTGGTTAAAGCAGGTAATACCTGCAATCTTTTTTACGATCTATTTATAGCATAAAAATCCAGTGGCGCGCTGACATAGTTTTATGAATTTACCTCACTTGATAGATTTGTTGGATACCTTTATTATGCTTTTGACTTAAATACATAAAAGAGAAAACTAATCACCTGCAGATTTTTGAATAGTCGAAATATTCATTGACAAATTGAGATTCAAAAAATTATATTATGCACACAACAACATTTTCATCAATATTATTTGTTCCCACCTTCCAATAAATGAATATTAAAAACGAATATCGCTTAACAACCTTCATATTTAAGGAAAAAAACTAATATTAACAGCAAGCAAGCTGAGATTAACCATAATATGACGTCAAATGAATGCATCGCCAAAAGTGGTGTATGTAGAGGTCTTCATTAATATATTTTTAAGAAAATGTGGTTCATTATTATTTTCATTTGAACTTTGCATGCATCATATATTAAACCTAATAACAAATTGTGTTTTGTGTTTTTCAGATTCCTCGTAGTCGAAGAGAAATATGAAATTCTTCCATTGTATGTCGGAAATTTAAATTCAAAGCCAATGTAGGCATTATTGACAAAGAATAGAACGTTCTTGTCGACACTAGATACTAGATATCTGAAGATTAAGCAAACATCAACAAACAATGTGGACTGATTTTTATGCTTGTAGTTTAGTAAGGTGGTTCACGTAGAGAAAAACAAGATCGGCCCTATGACGAAACTTTGTGGCACTTCGAAAGAGACATTTAAATAATCTAAATAGCGCTGTTCTCTTACAGCTTGACTACTCTCTAATAGGTACGATTTAAACCAGTCCAGAAAGCCACTTTCAAATTCATAATGCTGCATTTTCAGTATCAGAACTTTCTAATTCACACAAGCGAATGATTTTGAAATGTTACCAAATTACACAGCAAAAATATAGGATAGTAATTACAGCACGGTCAGTATTTTTATTTTATGAAACTGAAACTGTCTGGACACTATCGTCATCTTGACTAGATAGTTGATAGTTTTCGAAAATGTGAAGGTCAAGAATACGGATTTGATAAATGAAGGACTTTTCTGTACCCCCATCTTTTCAAATAGCACTATAGCAACTTTCAAAAAGTCTTTCTAGCCAAAATGATATACTAATTGCATCTGTAGAGATTTTCAAACCAATTCTTATTTTTGGTGGGTACAGATTCATTAATGACGACGCCGACGCGACGGTTAGCACTATAAAGGAAATATTGCTAGCAAGAGAAGAGTTACTAATAAGCTTAAATAATTTTGAGGTAAATGAGAAGATAAATTGTATGAATATTGCAACGTCCTAAGCAGTTCTCTCTGCAAATTCATGTATAATATTCCGTTTGGCCTTAATAAATGTATAAGAAAGCGCTTTATATTTACGGATGCAATTTTTATTCTCCGGCTTCCTCGATTTAAATTTGATTTTTTCCATTGGGAAGAATTCCTTAAATATCCTAAGAATAAAATACGGAGTAATAGGTCAAGCAATATACTGTGAACTTGTTAATTTTTTTTTGCTACAGACTCTTGTCAAACTTAGCCTTTGGCTGTAAAGTAGATTTAAGTAGGAATTAGGCCTTTACAGCTGCATGAAAGAAACTTACTTACAGGTTACAGGTCAACAAAAACGTGATATAATGTGCATCTAGTAAGGTGTCACCGGACGAGTAAAGCAAAGAATGAGAATTGGAGCAATATTTTAAGATCTGCTCATCATCATCACCTACAAAAATCCTAACCAGGAGCCTCGGAACCCAACTGTAAACTACAGGTGACTATGGCAATGAAAAAGTCCTTTAATTATTGATACCTACATGGAATATATATTGAAATTGAGATAACATTGAGGAAGTAATACAGGAAGTTGAAAAACTAAAACTAGATTTTACTGATTTCTTGGAAGCAAAGAAAAAGTCAACGAACACAGATCTTGGAAAATATTCGTTAATGTTTGCTGAAGACTGCTATAGGACAATAACTCAATCGGCATGGAAATCGTAATATTGGGCGATCGAACTATTAGGGTATATAAAAGAACAAATCCGAGCATAATGGAATATTTGAGCTTCAACAGGGTTATATCGACTCAATGCAGATATTTTCCCTAACATTTATTTGTCTCAGCAGAGACTGCTGACATAGGTACTATAAGTAATAGACGATCCGAACATAACTAAAACACGCCTCAAGTCAAACAGCACCTAAAAAGCCGTCATTTTCTAATTCGTCAGGTTGCATCTTATAGATGCCACCCAAATTAAATGCAAAGCAGCAGAAAGGAGAAAAATATGGTTTCCTCAACTCTACATTTAAAATAGAAACAGCGAACTAGGATGGTTAAGAATGAAGAAAATCAACTAGAGAAGCAAAGAAAAAAATTGTGTTGAAGAGAAAGAAAATAAGTCATTCCGATGCCTCATAATAATTATTTTGTATGGAAGATGATCATAATGCCGCTTGTATCTTCTGTAATTAGCTGTTCTGAACATCTCGTTCT
>MU182030.1:223368-241818 GCA_016904865.1 Pissodes strobi
TTTTATAATTTGCGTGTATTAACTAGTAAGTGTTACATTCATAATGCTAATAACATGGATCCTTATGAATGGAAAATGGCTTTTCCATAGTGTAGTGATTGCTCTATGACATAATATATTTATAGTATTCTAACGTGATAAGCAATTTAAGGAACTTAAACAATGTATAAATAAGAATTACTTTCCAGTGTATGTACGTGCATACCTACCTTTTTAAAAATATTGCTTAAAACCTAAATAGCCAAGTGACACATAGTGTAATAAAACCCTCAGTTTGACACCTTCTCTATAATATTAGGTAAAATATTATTATTCCTCCCAGACTTGCTTACATTTAAAAATAATTTAAGTTGTTCCTACCCTATTTAATAAAAAATCAATAAAAATACTACACTGAAAAATATTCTGCAAAACAAGCACTTCGTCTCTGCTTTAATCCTCAATTTATGGGATTTTATATAATATATAATAAATATTTTATTTTGTAATTTTAGTAAATTATTTTTCGTTGTAATTAGCAATTTTCTCAGCCGAAAAGCTATACTTCCCGTATTTTTGCAGAATCACTCATATTTAGAAAAATATTTTAAAATACAAGATATCAAGCATGGTAACAAATGCATCGTCGAGACGGTATTATTCACCGCCATTAGCGGTTGTATTAGACTAGTGTCGCGACAAGCTATAATAATCGTTACAATTTTTATAGACTAAAGCTACCGAGCAATGAGACTGTCTTAAGTATGTGTGATGTGTCCTTAGTGTACTAAGGAGATCGTTTTAACGATGAGACGTGTCCCGGCTGCGCATTTACCAACCCTAACCCATTACAGTGTAAATCGTTCCCGAATACGGCCGAGCTACAAATTTACCAACCATATCCCGATACAGTTCGCCTGCACTGGACGCTGTTAGGACCTAGATATTTGTGTCGTCACCATCAAATTAAATAAAACAGAATTGAAACTATATATTTTAAATATTTACATAAATATATTCAACCTTTAACTTAAACAGGATTCCTGTTAAATGTTGAACAAAGAATACTTAACTTAAAGCACATATTACACAACATGGTCGAACCAAATAATTAGAACTCTACTTCATGATAATTGTCTTGAGACAAACTAGTAGTGAAAACTTTTGTGATAACTGATAATTAATGAGTTTTGGCATTTGGTATATTTAGTGAAACATTTAACCCAAGTTTACGTTTTCGTTTTTTAACCTTAGCACTTTAAAATATGGATGGACGACCAGCTTGCATGCAACAAGCACCGCTAGTTAAACCAGCCCTTTTATTCATCTTGAAATTGATCCTGGTTGAACTTCAATATTTTGTCTTCGCTGGATCGTTGACTTGTTAATATCAACTAAATATGAAGCAAATTGTGATGATGTTCTTATATTTCCTAATTTAGAATTGGCTTTTTTCAAAAGTGGTAAAACCGTTTTTTTTTGTCTTTGTCTGCTATTTCTAGAAGCCTACTGATATTTTAACGAAAACTCTCAACTTCCAATTTATAATCTTTTAACAGAATGTCATTTTCAATATTAGTATCAGTGGTTTCCATTTCTACTACAGATTCAATGTTATTTGTCTTTTCACTGGCATGATTGCTATTTATATCACTATTATTATTTCTAGAGGTCGTATCTATCATTACTGCAAAAAAATCTTTCGCTTTTATATCTCCTAAAGCTATTCTTGCCAACTGTATTCTGTCATTTGTTGACAAATTTGGGACCGTGATAATATTTTCTATGTCTTTCATGCACTGCACACAAATGTTTGCAAAAAGCTCCTCCTTGTCCTGCGATGTATTCACACATTTTTACATCTATAAATACTTTGTGAAATTCTTTTAAACCATCTTTGGATGATTGTACTGGAAATTCATTATCTGTTATTTTTTTGACCAGCAGGTGTTTGGCAGCCTTTGCAAATTTCATGTATATGAGATCATATTTCGTATCACAACGCGACGATTAGCAAAGTGTATGAGTCGCAATTAATGATAATTTTCCAGTACTGATGCCATAAAATCTAACAAGGCACACATATTAAATGCTCTATATCTTTGTAAAACCACGTCTTTGAATATTCTGATAGACGGTTCGACATAATTGTTGGTATTATGCCCTCTAATAGTAAGCTTAGAACGAAAACATAAGCACCAATCTGTTTTACGGCTGCATAGATTTCGTATGTAATTTAAATACTTATCATATTTCTTGGCCACAATGTCGTCTTTAAGTGTATTCATCAAATTTTGACAATCAGTCTCATTTGTTGCATACAAAACGCTTCTGAAGAGATCCATTAAATATTTTTTTCATAATACCTCTCAAAAAACTATTTTCGACGTCTCTGTAGAGCAAAGAAAGTAAGTATTTCCGGTGCGTCCGCAAAATTAGGGAGCGGGAAAACTTTTCCCGTGCGCCCGCAACGGAAAACTTTTCTCGTTCCCTAATTTTAAGTGCTAAATTTGCAGTTATTTAGTCACAAAATAAGCATAAAGTATAATAAACTGGGTTAAAATTATACAGCGATGCAGTCTACAAAATTAATCTAGTACATTTTAGCGTTAATAGTCTAATTTTAAGTAAAATTATTTTTTCTACTACCGTGCGTAAAGTACTCACTTTACGCACTCTCTAAGATTCTTAAAATAGGCCTTTTTAATGTGTAGTGCATAAAGTAAGTTATTTTACGCACTAGTGCGTAAAGTAAATCTGACATATTTTTTGACGTTTAGAGCAGTGCGTAAAATTATATATTTTACTCACTAGTGCGTAAAATAATTTATTTTACGCACTAGTGCGTAAAGTATTTTTCTGTCTTTTTTACTGCATATTTTAGGTCTATTTTTTATTTTATTTTTTGCATAAATGAACCACACAAACTAACCAAATATACTACAAAATAAGGGTTAAGGTTAATTAATTTATCTTGACTGGTTAAAAAGTGGAAACTACTCACATATGAATAGGAACGGATCATTTACAGAATTTTCGCGAACTATGAGGTGTAAGTAATACTTGAAAAGTTGCATACCATTGTTACAGATTACTCATGTCACTGTTTCACTGGATATGTAACGACAGAAATCCATACTTAAGTGGATTAAAATTATCTTCCCAAATCTACCTCAATTATTTTGTTGCTCCAGTTTTGTCTGGACGTCCCGATGGGCGTAATCGATACCCTTTTATCATTAGGCGCAATTTAATATCAAGTACACAGGGGATCTCACGCCGCGCCGGCCGCCACCCTTATCAAGATAACTCGGAAACGATTCAGTCAAAGTTAAGTTGCTACCTTCCAAGACAGCCCTTGGGCCGATGTGCCTGTGCAAGCTACGCCTCACACCAGAAACTGTCGTGCGTGCACCGGAAAAGCCTAGTTTCCGGACTGGTAATGAAATATACTATTGCCATCTCTCTGAATTTTGTTATTGGTATCCTATAACCATCTCCATACAGCTTGCAATACATGGAAAATACACAAAAGTAATGTGGTGTGAGTCGTGTGAGGAAATACTTCCACTAGGGCTTTTCGCTCAGCTGTACTATCATCGCTCATAATTATATTAGGAAACCCTTTGCCACAAAAACCATCTAAGCCTATCAGATTTTTTAAAAATCTAAAGGCAAATGAATAATTCTATTTTGATTAACTTGCATGTAAAACACAACCCAATGGAATTCCTCCAACTTTGGTAACGCCAAAGATAAACGTTACTACCATGTTGGTTTGGTCAAAAGAACCGCTGGAATCTACAAAAACTATATCATGGGGGAAATTTATTTTGTGATCACGGCGCATTATTGGTGTTATTAAAGCTGAAGCTACGACTGACCCATTCTCATCTTCGTGAATAGCTGTGTCTATGCCAAAATCGGCGTAAGATGTAAGATGATTGCTTTTTTTTTAATACCATTAACACGTTTTTAGAATCTCGGCTACCAAAGTTTTCAGTTCCGGAAAAAAAATTTATACCGAATAATTATTGTTTATTCAATTTACGTTTGCTTACCTCCAATTATCATATAGCGAATAAATTTGCCTTTTTCGCGGATTAATTTGCGCGTTAGCCAATAAGTTTAACGTTCCAAACTCAGTTAACAGTTCGTCACATAGACTTAATTCATGAAATGTGTGTGCTGCTGCGGGTATCATTCCCATGTTAAATTATTTTATATATTACGAACCCTAACTGTGTCCAGTGCAGGTGAACTGTATCGGGATATGGTTGGTAAATTTGTCGCTTGGCCGTATTCGGCAACGATTTACACTGTAATGGGTTATGGTTGGTAAATACGCGCCCCGGCTCACAAACCGAGGCGGATCTCTTCATTCAGGTATAGGCTGTTTTACTCTAAAATAAAAAATAAGACAAGTTTCTTCTGTTTTTGAAATTTGTAAATATCCTTTATAAAAAAATAGATCTGTCAATGATAAATTTTATTTTTTAAGCAAAATATTTTAACAAGAATAACTTTTCTTCAAAAGGGTTAATGTTCTGCCCCTTCTTGGACATACTGTAAACAGAAAAATATAATATATATCCTAAAGCCGTAACAACCGCTATTTGTGCATATCATTCATTCGTGCATGAAAAATATCTAATTACAAGTTTCTCTTACATATTAATATGACGGCTCATATTTCAATATTTTCACTTTCAACATTTTTATTGTTAAGTGAAAATATTGTGTCACTAAGCAGTATAGTCACGTTTGTTAAATGTAAAGGTACATATCCATAATTAACGAGACGATAATCAAGTCACGTCCCCAGATAACTATTGATTTAACTTAAATTTAACTTATTGTGAGTTTTACGAAAAATGTAAAAATTGCAAAAATATTGTAAAATAAATTTTTTATAAACCAAAATTAGAACGACATGGTTAACATTTATAGGAAATGCCGGTCACATGTATCTGCAACGCCGATCAATTAGGAAAGTTATAATAAATTAAAAGGATAGTACCTTTTATCATTTTTTAAATTTAGAATCTTGTAATCAAGAATAATTTTTAGACTAATAAACTATTTAAGTTAATAAAACTAAAACCCATATATTAAAAAAAGAAAACTTAATTTTCCTATTCAACGTTGTAAAATGACAAAAATAAAACTGAAAAGCATATAGTGACGGCAAACTAATTGGAAACGATAGCTTACGATAATTTTCACTGGCTACTAAGAAATTGGTTTAAGATATTTCGAATATATCACTCTTACTATTGTTAGGGTGTACATCTATTAATTTTCACATTAAACAAAATTATAAGTTTAAAAATTATGTATTCATAAAGCTTTGAAAATTGATAGGAATGTTAAGGATGACATAGGAAATACTAAACCGAAAAGTTCCCACCCCTAAATAGTGTGCTTCATCCCCTAGGACGTCGTTTTACCTCCTTTTTCAAGTTTTCTAGATTATCTTGAGAACGGTGCTCTCTTTGATAAAAAAAGCTATATAAAAAAATATTCCTTATAAAATTTTCTATAAAAAATAATCCTACAAATTTTTTCCTAAAATTAATAATAATGTGAGAAATACGGCGTATTATACATAAGGATTACTTCCGGCTAACACAGTAAATGCAATCTAATATATTATAATAAAGTCCAATGCTGAACGATAAAGAATTGGCAGTAGGCTACTGGCTTCACTTAAAATTAATATAAATTTACCACTTCCACTCTGTTAATCCTATAAAACCTCTCGATCTTTAACGAAGAAGTAATAGTGTATATGGATCGTACTTGTTTCCACACCACTCCAAACGTAAAGTACTTGATGTTTTTTTTACGTGGTGGTCCCAGTAGACCAATCCACTTGAAGTGAAACTCCTATATCTTTGCTGGCGGGACGACAATTTTTGAGTGTTACGAAAATTCATATCGCGTGAGGGGAGTGCGACGAGTGCGCCAGCGGCGGCAGGAGAGGGAATACACACACGCTTGATTGGAAAACGGCTGGCAGGAGGGGAAATATATGCGTAGCGTTGTCTATATAGCATCTATGTGTGGTATGTGTTAGTGGGGACGACCGGAAGGCATATTCACGGATCCTACCTAGACGGGATAGTAGCACTGCGGTGAGGTGATTGATCGTCAGCGACACCCGGGCAAATAAAAGATGTGTTCTGTATCGCTTAGGTAATAGAATTATACGATGCTGACCTCTTCGTAATTAATATGAATGGCTAGAGCAGAGAGGATAATATATACGCTGTGAAAACAAGCGATACGGTACACAGTTCGAATTCTGATATTATGGAATTGAATTTGCAGCATGCGACTGGTTCTTGGTCAGTTAACTAAACCTTGGCACAACTGTCGCCATCGTCCCCTAGTGGATTGTCGAGATAGATTTATCAAATACAAAAGTTCGTTATTGGTTTCGTGATTGTGTTGAAGCGTTGTCCTGGAACTGTTTTTTTTGCCTGGCCCATATTGATCTTTGACAGGAAACGGCTGCTGACAGGAGGGGGAGTACGCACATGCTTGATTGGGAATCGGCCGGAAGGAGGGGGAAATAGATGAGTAGCGCTGGCTTATATAACATCTAAGTATGTGTTATTTCGAACGAGCGGAAGGCATACTCACGGATCCTACCTAAACGGTATAGTAGTAATGCGGTGCTACGATTGATGTTCTGAAAGTCATGGGATGTTGCACTTTTTGCGGCGTATCAGAATTACCAATGTCTTTACGGTCCAGTGAATTGCTTTCATCAGGTCTGATGGTGTTTTGTTAAGGAAGAAGTTTCACTTCCTGTAGATCCTGACAACAGCCCGAATTTACATTTGACGCCCGCCCTAAAGAAATGCATCACCGTAGTGACCTTGAGTCGTCACAGTGGGTGCAGTAAAAGAAAATAAAATTTGTTACATTGTCGAGGGTGAAATAGGGGATATCGATTTATATTTTAACTTTTTTGGATAAGGCCACTTTGGGCGCTTTGGATAATAAGCCATACATATATTTAACGAATTATATATCCCGCCGCCCTGATTTCGTTTGCGCTATATTATTAATTATTAACAAGTAGACAGTTTAGGGGAAATTGTTATAGAACTTTTTTGTAGAGAATGTTATGAGGAACAACTTCATATTTAACTTTGTATATAAATGCTTATACCTTCCATGCACTGTTTCGTAGATATTCCGAAAAAAAAATAAAATTGGGGTGGAAACAATGTTGTAAGGGTGGGCACTTTTTAGTTCACTAATATTTATGCTATTCTTAATATGTCTACCAATTTTTAAAACTTTATACATTTTGTCCGATATATTACAATTTTAACTGTAATATTGCTGAATTAAAGGCAAAACACAAAACACCCATTATACATATACAAAATAAAACAACCATGGACTACGCTAAATTATCTATCATAAACTCCCTTCGAAATGTTATTATGTTTCAGACATTACGAAGTCTCTGTGGAAGTTTGCTAAACATTTTTTTGTTGTTGTAAAACAGTGAATTCTGGATAAGACAGAAGAATGGACAAGCTAATAGTTCGTGTGCTTCTTGTACCAAGGCAAGAAGACCTGTCAATATCCGTTGCATGTTTCTTAAACATCAAAAATACAGTCTCCAATATAAAAAATACTGGGTGGGGTGAGAATATTTTTGGCAGGAAACAGAGGCGCACAGGAATCTCTGGGTGCAGTTGGACAAATACAGGGTGTCTTAAATAGCGTGTGCCACTATTGCTATTTCGGAAACGGTAAGTGCTGCGAGGTCAGTTAAATTAGAGAAAAGTTGCCGTTTTTAATACCCATTCAGGATCCGCCTACAGTGTTGTCAAATTCATGTTGGTTTCTAAGATATAGGGTCATTTATGAAAAAAGCCTAAAAATATTTCGTCGATTATTACAAAAACTATTCATTTTCGAGACACAGTTTAAATTCAAAAGTTTTATAGTTTTTTCCGCTCTACAATATGGTGTCTTCAAATTTCACCACCGGCGCCGGCGGTTCGGACCACCACCATCAACTTAACTTTCTTAAATACGGACCTGGAAATTTTATTTCAGATTTTAAGAGCTTGATTATCATAACAATTAGATCATCATGGCGATCCTATGTTATTTATTTCAAATTGTTTTTTTTATGTCAGTAAAGTTGACAAACCGTATGTAATTCGAAAAATTCTGCCTCAAAAAGTTATTTCCAAGAACCTAATGGAGAGAATGGACTCTTCAGACATAGAAAATAGTGATTTAGCTTCATCAGACGTAGAAGAATCTGCGAGAATAGCCATGAATTCGCTTCTACCAAGGACCCAATATGAAAATGCATATAAACGTTTCGAAAAGTGGTGTAGTGGAAATAAAATAAAGAATCTCACCGAGACTGTCTTACTAGCGTATTTCCAGCAGAAGTCCACACAACAAAAGTCTCCATCCCTTTGGAGTCATTATTCCATGTTAAGGACAATGCTATCGAAAGAGAAAAACATTGATATAAGCAGGTACAATAATTTAATATATTTTTTGAAAAGAAAATCGGAAGGTTATAAGGCGAAGAAATCTAAAGTTTTTTTCCAAAGAAAATGTCATTTTTTTTTAACAAGGGCCAACGATGACGATTTTTTGCTCATGAAAGTCACACTAATCATTGGGATCGCAGGAGGGTGTAGGAGAGACGAGCTGTGTCGGATGACTATTGAAGACGTCACAGACAAAGGTGACATTTACTTAATTAAAATACCTGATACTAAAACGAAAACCTGTCGAGAATTTGTTATTAGTGGTGGTTCAATTGAAGAAATTAATTTAGTGGAGATTATTCGAAAGTATGAGCGTCTGCGTCCTGTAGGCATTACCAAAAATCGAGTCTTTTTCCAATATAGAAAAGGCGTGCCCATAAAACTGCCCATAGGCATAAATACTTTTGGAGCTATGCCGAAAAACATAGCTACTTTCCTTGGATTGCCTGACCCGTCTAGCTATACAGGAAATTGCTTTCGGCGATCATCTGCTTCGCTCTTAGCAGACTCAGGAGCAGATATGTTGACTCTCAAACGTCATGGGGGTTGGAAGTCGGCCACAGATACTAGGAGAAAAGAGGTTACCTGTACACAGCCTAATGAAGATGTTTTGACTATGAATACTTCGATCGGAAGTTCAGTGTCCTACCAACAATTTCCGTCGGAGATTAATTTAACTAACTGTACAAATTGCGTGGTAAACTTTTTTAAGCCATGATATCTTATATATCATAATATGTTATATTATTGTGTTTGTAAAGTTATAATAAAAATAATTATAATCAGTTTTTGTAATTTTTTAATTACTCAATAAAGACTTTTCGAAATATGTAAGTCTTTTCAGAATTACTTTTCACACTAATGCAAAAAGTAAATTATTTTTCACACTAGTGCGAAAAGTAAATCACTTTTCACACTAGTGCGTTAAAGTGGCATTTTTCACACCGAAATGGGTGTGAAAAATGTCACTTTTCACACGCTCGTAGAAAAAATTCTTTTTCCACTTTTTATTTAAATGCTACCAAAATTCTCTCTTTGTCTCTCTCTAACACATTATCTTCTTATGGAAAGTGCCAATAACGTGATTTTTTTGAACAAGTGAGATACGCCATTGATTTTGGGACATCAGAAGCTCTTAAAATCCGAAATAAAAAATACAGGTCCGTATTTAAGAGAACTAGGTTGATGGTGGTAGCCCGAACACGAAACGCCGGAAGGGAAAATTGAAGACACCATGTTGTAGAGCGGAAAAAAATATAAATCTTTTGAATTTAAACTGTGTCTCGAAAATGAACAGGTTTTGTAATAATTGGCGAAATATTTTTAGGCTTTTTTCATAAATCTATCTTATCTTAGATACCAACAGGAATTTGACAACACTGTAGACGGATCCTGATTGCGCATCAAAAATGGCAACTTTTCTCTAATTTAATCGACCTCGTAGGACTTACCGTTTCACAGATAGCAATAGTGGCACACGCTATTTAAGACACCCTGGGAGGGCTCTCTTTTACAAAATAAATATCGAGTTAAAAAGATATTGAGAACAAGATCCCGCAAACGCATATCCCGTATCGAAGATGACTTTCAATAAGCGCAAACTGTTCAACTCGCTAGATATTATTCGTATTGCATAGCACCCAGACGCAAATTTCAGACCTCTATCTATATAAACCCCCAGAAACCTCACAACATCCGCATAACCCACCCTTCCAATCTTTACCAGATCACTATTAATGATGTCTTCCAGTATCTTGGTATGTCAAAGGATAGTCGTATCATCCGCGAAACTTGTAAAAAAGCCGCTAATGTCGATAGAGGGGAGATCGTTGACATATATTAGGAACAGTGGGTTCAGGATAAGTAGGACCTGAACCAGTCCAATGTAACACCCCTGAAACCATAAACTTCAAGCTTCTGTAACAGTATTTCGTGACTCACGCAATCGAACGCTTTTGACAACTCACAGAAGACTGCCGAAGCCGCTTCACCAGCGGAAATACAATTTTTCGAAAAAGGAAAAAATCATTAGTTCTCATAGGGTCTCGAAACCCAAACTGCTCAGACCTCAGAATGGAATGCCTCTGCAAAAACGACAAGGCTCTTTTTTTACTAGCTTCTCCACAATTTTTGAAAGTGTTGGGAGTAGATATATGGGCCTGTAACTTGAAGGGTCTTCATGGTCCTCTTAAAAAGAGGTAAAACTGAGACCTTTTAAGGCAAGATTGAAATGATCATGTCATTTATTGGTGCTGCCATAGCCACAACAGCTTCATCCGGAAGAGCAAGGAAAATTCGCAGTGAAATCTCGTCCCAACCTGATGCATTTTTATTTTTTATTTCCCCAAATATCTCCTTTTGTTCAAAAAATGTCAGTCGAAGTCAAATGAAACGAGTAACAGACCAAAACTTTTCCCAGATAATCCAGTGGATAATTTATATTTTTTGAAAGTGAGGAAGCAATTGAGCATTTGAGGCCTGCGAAGGACTGCACCCCGCACATAGGTTATTTATGAACCTCCATGCTTCTCTTGGTATGCTATTTGCATTATCAAGTCTCTCACCATATTACAAAACTTAAGCAGCCCTAATAGTTCTTCTATATACCCTACGATAATTATTGTAGTATGATACGAAAAAAAAAATACGTATAAAGTGCAAAGCTCGCCAGTTCCTGGCAGAGATTGTTAATCCCAGTGTAAATATATTTTTTTTATTTTTACGTTTACGGAATTTCAGAGGAAATGCCCTATCAAAAATCTGAGTGGATCATCATAGCTCAAGACATCATTCCAATTCACATCTCTACACAATCTCGAAAACTCACCATAACCATCCCCATTATAAATCCTACATCTAGTTCTTCCTGGAGAGGCTCCAAGATTTTCTAATCCCAATTCATACAATATAGCCTCATGATCAGATAGGCCAGTTGATAGTTGATATGACGTCAAACTACATTATTAAGCGGCAAACTAATTGGAAACGCTAAAGTAAGCTTATTTTAAAATTGACAATGGTTACCATAGAGAAATAATTTAATGTTAAAAATCCTTCGAATTTCTGCAAAAAGGGGTTCGCAAAAAAATTGTAACGAAAATGAACGACAAATCATTATTAATCTTCATAGGAAAGGTTATTCGTATCCAAATGTTGCTGAAATGCTTAATCGTTCCAAAAAGGGCGTGTTTAATGCTGTTCATCATGTTAGAGTTCATTGAACTAGAAGTGTTCCTAGGAAGCGACGCCACAGAAAAATTACCCTAACAAATCAGCAGTTGACATTTAGAAAGAAGTTTTTGTTGAAAATCCAAGGGAACTTAGTGTTTGAAGTATTCGCAACCGTTTGAACGAGGGACAACTTTTTGGCAGGGTACCAAGGAAGAAGCCTCATATTTCCGAAGCGAATCGAAAGAGCCGGTTGGAATTTGCTAGGCAATACCATGTTTGGAAGCAGATATTATGGTCAGATGAAGGCAAGGTAAATAAATTTGGTTCTAATGGAAAACGTATTATTTGGCGTACACCAAATAAAGAATTTGATTCCCGCTACACTATGGGGCTGTTTCTCTTGGAATGGTGTTAGTCCACTTTACAGAATAACTGTTAACATGGATCGGTATTAATACATAAACCTACTGGAAAAAGTCATCCAACCATATACAGAGGAAAATGTATCAGTACTTTGGAAATTTCAACACGATAATGGTCCAAAACATTCTGCTAGGAGGGTCACTGCCTTACTACAGGATAATCATGTAGATGTTTTAGAATGGCCATCTACCCAATAGAAAAATTTTGGATGATAGTTTAAAGGAAAGTAGGTTCAAAAATGTTCCAAAATTTCGACGAATTATTCGAGGGTATGAGAGAAGTTTGGATCAGCATTCCACTAGAGGATTGTAGACGTCTAATACAGTACATGCCTAGGAGATGTATGTGAAAGTAATTGGGGGCAATGGATCCAACTAAATTTTTATTATATAATTATTCGCTTGACACAATTTATGTGTTGTTAGAAAAAGTTGCCTTAGCAATACGTTTCCAATTAGTTTACCGCTTTAAAGTGTAGGTATTCAAATAAATTAGTGATTGTCTTATTTTTTAAACTTCTAATTTGTTTTATCTAGTATCCTAGAGTTAAATAGGTAACATTAATACAGTAATTAAAGCTTACTCTTAAAATTTAAGAAATGTGGACTTAATTATATATAATAAATACTAGATCAAAATGCCCCAATTATTACTTAAGGACAGGGTCGTTAGATATATAACTTTCCCTAAATTTTAACAAAGCAATTGCCTATATTTTCCTAACAAATTGCGGTGATATTAATAATATTTTTGAATCTAAAATGCGCGAATTAAATAGAGATATTAGCAATAAGATATAGAAAAACCAAAAGCTCAACAAAAATAGCTATTACCTGTTTGGAGAAGGTCGTGGTTAACCAACCATTCTTATATTTGCTTTATTTCCTAGAAAATATAGAAATGTGAGAGGCGTCTTCAACCGTTCCGAATAATACAAAGCCTAAACGATTATAATTTAATAAAACTTTTTCCTTATTACTTAATTATAAATATTTCATGACGCATTGAGAGTGAATTTGTAATAAACAATGAAAATAAACCCGCGTTTTTGGAAAGCGGTAAATTGAAAGTATATTTATGAGTAGCGATTATAAGAAAAATTGAAATACCCCACGATTAATAGATAAATAATTGAGTGTCAAACAATACAGGAATACTCTTAGAATGAGAAATATTCGCATTTAAAAGATGTAACCGAAAACGCGTAAAATGTCTCGGCCAATTAATTCTCATATTAATGATTAGCCTTTAAAACATAAAAGCTATATTATCGTCTGTGTTCATCGGGTACTGGTAGTAGCACCGCCTTTGTGGCGCCCGGACGTGTGCTTGGTATTGCCACATCTACTTGGTCTAATGATCAATTTCGTGACGAATGGCTTGAATGGGATGCACTTAGACAGTCCAAGACTTTCATATCTGGATCGTTGAGAGGTTCAGTTTGTGATAGGTTTCGTAAATTAACCAGGAAGCAATTCAGAACCATCTCTTGCACAATTTCGGGCTCAGCAATAAACCAGAATGTCGATTTTG
Source organism: Pissodes strobi (assembly GCA_016904865.1). Classification (NCBI taxonomy): domain Eukaryota; kingdom Metazoa; phylum Arthropoda; class Insecta; order Coleoptera; family Curculionidae; genus Pissodes; species Pissodes strobi. The sequence continues at coordinate 237,018 of MU182030.1, forward strand.
TATCGAAATAGATGAAACTATGGAATATTTGGTCTACCAATGCGACATACTTATCAACAGTATCATCAGGAGATGATTAAATGTTTTAATCATCGCCTGATGATGCTAACATGGTTAGCGAAACGCGCGTCGAGTGCAAAAAAGGCATTTGCTTGACGAGAATCTACTCAAAAAATCGTACAAGAGGACAGGCCAAATCGAATCCGATCTGGTCCGGCCGCGTTGTCGTTTTCGGCTTTTTGCTTTTTTATGTTTAGTTGTTTAGTATATGTTAAAGAGGCGAGAAGTGCTAATAACAAAACTTGTCGATATGTGGACGTAGTATTTCAAATAAAGTACGAGTATCAAATGCTCCCTGTACATAACGCACTTGATGTAACGCATGATTTCAGTATTATCTTTTATTTCGTCCAAAGCGATGTTTTGCTACGTACTTAGATATAGTAAATATAAGATCCGCAGAAGATAGTTTCCTGTGAAACGCATTTTGGATCTAGCACGAACAACTTCACAAATTTTACTGTCCATATGTCGCCTAAATTGGGTATAAAAAGTTATGAGGACATAGTGAACATAGTAGTAGGGGAGCCCAATAGGGGATTTCTTGGATATTCTCGAGAGCGTCGTATCAAGGTATGGTGGAATAATCACATGCTCAAATGCAGTTAAGTAAAAAATCTGACAACTTGAGCGTAACCTAATGACATAGCAGGGTCGCGAACTTGCAAACAAAAAGTCACTTCGACATTCTCGAGCACGGTCGATTTCTTTTCAGATCAACACACCACAAGAATGAGGGACACGATACTATCAATAGCTGACGCGCGCGAGTATTTTTTATTACAGTTTTTTTAAGAAGTTTGCAGGGTTCTACTCTCCAAGCCCACCGCTAAACATGAATACATTATATGACTTTTTTCTCCTTATTATAATCTTCTTCAAAGTCCAATAGGTTTCCACCACGCTCGAGAATGCCGCCGCACCGTTTTGCTGCTTGGGCTCCCCTCCTATAGCAAATTACACCAGATTTGATTATCCGGTATCGGTTTGCCAATACAAAAAGTGTGTTCACGTCTTCCGATTCCGATAGGGGCTTTACCGGAACAATAAAAAAAAACGGAAGTTGTACAACGGGCCCAAAGCCGGTCGTAAACAGCAGCAGTAATTATTGACAAGTTCTGCTTTTTTTAATTTGACATTTTTGTCAACATTTTTATAAACCTTTTAAAACTTATAAATTCGTATAAAATTAATCGCAATCAATTTGACAGCATCGTTTATTTATTATTTGGGAAGATTCAATCACCACTTGAGGTTCAACTGACTTGAGCTTATTCTGGTCTTGTGCAATAAGACATAAGTGAACAAATTTTACAATTTAAATTAAGAAACGATCAAATGCTTATCAACTTCCTGTCTAAGTGAAACTTGGGGGAGCTGCTGAAAATATTAGCGTTCATTTTAAAATTAGCATTAATTTTTCTCGAACTATTGAAGTGCCTTAGTTTGTCGTTTCTCGAAAAGTTCTTGGTGTTTTTTTCTTTAGTCTCTTCTATACGTCTTGTTCAAAGACGTACCTAATTTCTTAATAGGATATAAGTTAACAGTAGAGCATAAGATTACGAATCGCACCGGAATCGCTATACAGCTATAATAGTTCCTTTATTCCAGGGATGAGCGGAAAACATAACTAGGAATGGGCTTAATATTTCTTATAATATCGTCTGATACATATACGGTTATTGAACTAGAGCTTGAATAGCCAATAATAGTCCATACATAGATCAATAGAAACTCACTTCATAAGTTTGTAATATAAATGCAGGCCCATTTCCCTTTGCTTTCATTCTAGGCGAACTTACTAACTCAGCAATAAAACAAAACTTAAAAATCACTGATACGTTGCTTAACGTCGTCGCGACGAAATTTCGATGAAAACTGAATAATACCGAACAACAACAAACAGGTAAAAAGTATAAACAATTAGTTTTTAACTCTGGCTGCGGCGCACGGCATGCTTGTTATGTTCAATGAATTATTACTTGTACTATTTACGAGAGAATATGTACTATTTCTATATATTTATGTTCTTGTCAAATAACGGTCACACACATTTTAGAATTATCTTTTAGTGATGAGAGATTATATAAAGATTTAGGCATACATGAATTAGTATAGATGATTTAACAGTTGAGTTCTAGATGTGAGGTAATAAATGTTTTATAGATTTTTAGAACATGCCTTTCCTTTGAGAAATTATGCCATAAGCAAAACATATTTAGAATTAAACGATATTAAATTGTTTGGTCAAATATTTTTAACTCTCAAGTGTACCTTAATAGTATATTATGATACTAGTTTTAAAAGACCATATTTTATCGCACGAGCACGAAATTAGGAAACGACTCGCTTGCGGGGAGTTTCCTAACGTGCGAGTGCGCTAAATGTCTTTTAAAACGTGTATTTTATACTATTTTTTCTATTTTGCACGTTTTTTAATGAAAAACATTAATTTATTTAAGTCGCGATCAAAAGTTGGACGGCCATCTTGTCACTTTTGACGTCTGTATTAATAGGAATCCCCAATGAATAAAGAATAGGAAGGAAGGAGCAAAATACATATTGACATTAGACTAGGGCTCGGAATTTCTGAAATTTCTGTATTCGATTACTTAGTTGTTTTTCGAATTATTCGAATAGTCGAATAACTCGAATATTCGAATTAGGTGTTTGAATAATTCGATTATTCGAATAAAGTACTTGAATAATTCGAATAATTGAATTATTCGAATAATTCGAATAATTCAAATTAAGGGTTTGAATAATTCGATTATTCGAATATTCCAATAATCAATTAGGTTGGTAGTCAAATATTTGAACAGCCGTTTATTTAAATACCGAAAAAGTCGTTTAAAATATTATATTATCGAAAAATAATGGGTACATTAAAAACATACCAATAAATCTATTAAATAGGCATTTAAAAATAAAACCTCACAAATAAAAACTCTTCAACAAAAGAACTCAAATTTGGATGCTTGAAAACTACGAAAACATGACTTTCGTAATGTGTTTAAATTTAAATGAGCAACTTCAAAAATTAGCCAGAGTTAAATTTAATTTATGAGCAGAAAAGCTAGTACGAAAAACACGAATATTGAATAGTCAATTAGTTGAATTATTCGAATAGTCGAATAGTTCAAATAGTCGAATTATTCGAATAGTCGAATAATTCAAATAGTCGAATTAATTGAATAGTTGAATATTCGAATAGTCGAATTTTTTGACTAACAAAAAATTCTAATTTAGAATAGTCGAATATTCGAATATTCGAATTATTCGAATAAAATTCCGAGCCCTACATTAGACCGGGTTGGTTCTTGCATATGGCGATCCAGATTACCAGTGGCGTCTCCTAAAACGATTGCACAACAAAAAAATAAATACTTATACTATGTATTTATATAGTTTTGTTGTTTATTACTTACTGGTACAGTGATCTCAAAAAAAGTTATAATTTATAAATTTTGCCAACATGTATTTAAAAATACGTGCGTTTTTTGCGGATCTTTTAAATGTTTTAACTTTGCTAGATATTTTAGGTATATTCGAAATATGAAAATTAAATTCCTTAGGATAAATTTCAGATGTGTAAACTTCATTTTATTAGCTAAATACCTATATAAGAAATCTTGGGAAAATACCAAGAAAAAGTGGTGTGTGAACAATTTTGTTTTAGCTATAATATGTTCTATGTTTTCCCATTAATTTTTTGGAAAATTATACCTGTTTTCTAGGTTAATAGGTAAGGTGAAGTTTTAAATAAAAAACATCACCAGTTGACAATTATTCTAAATTACATGAATGATTATTACATGATGCTTACGAGGTATGTAAAAAGCAGCACTTATCCGGAAAAGAAACGGAACTTTCTGTTTTTTTCATTTTGATAATTTTTGTATCTAAATGTTAATGTAAACATATAAGTTTAGGCACCTGAAATTTACATACAGAAGTTTAATTTTCATATTTGAAATGGAAAAGTATCAAACATAATGTTAAAAATGTTATCCGTTAAATCCTACAGCTTTAAAATAACACTAAAATATGTAATAAATTAGTGGGCCTTAAGATATTTTGTAAAATTGTCTGTAAATTGATGTCATTTACGATTTTTTTTTGGGATTTTTCTTGCCAGTAATGCTTTTTTAGTACTTAAACGACTGAGTAAATAAAATGAAAACGAATTTTTGCAAATTTGGAGTTGGATTCGTTTTAAATAAGGCATGACAGTATAATATATTATTATTAAGCTATTTTTTGCGATTTACTTTCATTTGAAACATTGTTTATTTCTTTAGTAATATTATTGGAGATATTGCGTTAATTCATATAGTGTTTAATTATATATCTAATGGTAAAGGTGTGTATTTTGGATTAAAGAAGCAAAGTAAACATGGTTAGTTGTGCAGCTTGTGGCCCTTCTAAAACTCCAACAAATTCAGAACTTGGGATAACATTTCATCGGTAAGTAGGTACCTACTTTACCCCTTATTTTTCTGGTTTTTACCATTTAATAAAGCAAAATAATTATAAATTCTCTAATTGTTAACAAATAGGTGACAGATCTAATTATGGGCATACCCGTAAAAAATATATCATTAAAAATCAATTTTTTCAAGAACATTGGACAGTGCTAAAAGTAAAACTTTTCTTTTATACTTGACATGTTAAAGTTTATACTGCCAATAAATTGCTAAAATTAGTTATTTGAATATATTTGGGCATTTGAAATGCAAAA
>MU182030.1:266818-309695 GCA_016904865.1 Pissodes strobi
ATAAGTGAGAAATTCAATTCCAAAAGACGTTAGGTACTTGTAGTGTGAATTGCTACACTGTTCTACGTTTCAAGTTTTCTTTTTTATCCAACAACATATATCTCCACATTCTAAATTGAGCAAAAATTTTCAAAAGTAGAATAATAATGCACCCAAATGTGCTTAAAAAATGGTCTCTCTTAATTAGAGTATGTTCCTATAAAATTTGTTATGCTGTTCTCACATGAAGGATCTATGGGCAATTTCCAGCAAAATAATTCTATTGTAAAGGAATGAATTATTCCGGCCTGTATTAGTTTGTAGAAGTTATTTGTTGTAAGGCCTTGGTTTTATGTTTAGTAGGCCTGATATTTTTCATAGTAACCGTTTGAATCACAGATATAATATCCTAGTTTGAATCATACGATCATACCCTAATTTCCTGTAAACCTTCCGAACAACAAATTCGGTTAATACAAATTCGGTTATAATATTAATATTTGGGAGTAATTATGCTTCTATTTATCCATGTCTGCTACGATTCTATAAAAGCCAATGCTGCTACCTGTCATTACTTAACTATCTAATGAATAATAGCCTGAAATTAGAAAAACTCAAGCTGGTACAAATAATCCATACCTGAAAAGGAGTTTACGAGGATTTTGTGATAATAGACAGAAAAATATCATTGCAGGTTGCCCCCCCCCCCCTTCTCCTCAAAATAGGCTAGTTGGGAACTATGGATATTTAGGCATCAAGTTGGGAACAGTCATAGATAAAACACGTGGGAACAGTTATTTGCTGCCAAAAAAACTTACCTTACCCAATAATTCCAAAAAAATAATTATTAGTATTCTCGTAAACAAAAATTCAGGTTATTGTCAAAAAAGAAATTAGCAGAATTGCTATTTGATTCTGTTTCTAAAACACCGTAAGTAAATCAGCATTATTTAGTTCTTTTATGTGATAACCCAACCTTTTAAGAGACGTATTTCTTTGTAGGATTTTTGTTAACTTTTAATTTGTTTCGGTTGTTTTTTGTTTTATTTTAGTAAACATAATATTTTTTGTGCACAAGTATAGCATACATATATAAAGGGTGTATCAATAAGAACTTACTATTTTGTTATTTGGACATAACGAAAAGCTAATGGAATATTTTGAACTCTAGGCCTTTATTGTAAAACTAAAACATGGGAATTAGGTATGAAATATAATATATTTCAGCTAAAAAATATATTGGGTGCTGGAAATAAAAATGTTTTCCAGTATGCCTTCACTCACAGATAAAAGTATAGCATTCTTTCAAGGATTTTGTAAATGATGTATCAGAGAAGAATAGGTAATTTCATATTTATAAATGAGTTTATATCGATAAACTTATAATATAATAATTACATCACACTTGATATTTGGAGGTTCTGCTCTAGGTACTCTAGTTTTGCCAAATGTGTAGATGTCTAATTCAAATCAACTTACATTTTAGCGGCGTTCGTTATTGTCATCTTTCTCCTCGATATGCTCTGAAAATTTGACAGTCACGAGATCTGTGTATTTAAAAGGAAAATCCAAGTCACGTGCCTGTCAAAATGTTAGAGCAAATCGAGGAAAAAGATTACAATAACGAACGCGGCTTTTGATTGCAAATTGTAAAACGTGCCACCTGCAGAAGTTAGCTGGCATTCCAAAACTGCAATATGTGCCTCGATGTGTTATAAATGCTTCATTTTCTGAGTATAATGACAGGCTTAAAATCTCTGTCCCCCTGTATTTTAATCAAAAACTGCAGAAAGACCAAGCTTGTGTTAATTTTTTTTTTCAGTTTTATAAATTACAGTTATCATAAATCTAATAGATTTTTTTTCAGTGCCAAAGTCTGGGCAGAAGCTTCTATCAGAAGTGATATACTGCGTAAACGAGTTAAACAGATGATGGCATATAGACTATGCGAAGTTCACTTTGAGGAAAAATATTTTTCTAAGATAACCTCTGCAGGAAGAAAGCACTTGGTACCTCATGCAATTCCTACAATATTTGGTCAATATCTACTACGGGCATTTGAGACAAGTCAAGATTCATCTCAGGAACCACCAAAGAAAATCAAGAACCTTCCAGGTAAATCTTTATAGCAATTATTCATTGATTATAAAAAAAAAATACAGTATTAGTATTGCTTCTAGTGGCACAAACTGCTACAACTATTTTGTTTGTCTAATCATTATGACTGAATTTAGGAACATCATTTTGAATTCCATGAGTAGAATAATTTTATTGGTTGGATTTATTATTTACAAGTGAGTTACAAAACAGTAATTTCCCTGATAGGTAGTCAAAATTCAGATATTTCATCTCATCCTATGATCACATTAATTCAATATGTACTAGAAACACTACCTGGTTTTATGGGTCATGTACCCAACAGAAAGTACCTACTGGCCACATAAATAATTCCAGTTTTTATCTGAGTTGTACTAATTGATATTTGCCAGACACTTTATTGGGTCTAACATGATATTGTTTGACTGCAATTAAATAGCCTTATGCTTGTTGTTAATACTGTATCAACAATACCTTCATTCTCATTATAACTTTCAGGTCCTAGTATTTCAAAAGATGAAGAATCAAAATGGGTGAATTTGGATGATATTCAACCAATGAACTTAAAAATAGATAACCGTTCCTTTCACCAACTATATATTCTGAAAGCTGCATTGTCAACCAGTACTACACAATAAATCAGTATATAAGGTCCTTGAAATCAAAATGAAGACAATGACTGATAAGGAAAAACACTGGATCCTTTGTATCAATTGTAGGCACTCAACCAAATGGTGATAAACTTCGTACTATTTTAGAAGATTGTATTTTAATAAAAGCGGAAGGCATATTAAGAGACATGGGCTCGAATTTTATTGATTTGACTAAATGTCTAGGAATTACACCTGAAAATATAGAGTTTCAGGTAGGAGGTGAGAATATGATCTATATTTTTGACCTATGTCATTTAATTAAGGCCACCCGAAGTAACTTAAGGCAGCACACCTTTTACTTTCAAGGTAGGAAAACGCCTTGGCCATTTATTAAATAATGTGATAAAAAGCAGTTCTACAGGTGTGCATCCAAACTCACTAATTCTGACCTTAATCCCATAACTTTTGAAAAAATGAGAGTGAGTTATGCCACTCAATTGCCAGTGGTATGAATACATACATGCAGGGATGGCTGGTACATAAGAACTGCAGAGCTGCAGAACCACCAAAATTTTGAAGAAACTACTTGACTAATTTCTTATCCTTCAACTAAATAATTTATGATTCCTCAAAATAATAATGTAAAATTAAAGCACCCAATTTTCGGCCGGGAATGCTATTATATATGCCATCTCTGATCATATACACTGCGAACACGCCGCCGATGCCGGCCGGTGTATGCTCTAGACGGACTACAGTTCACCAGTAAATTTAATATAATTTCCTCGCGACGATATGTGAATGTCCTTATCTGGACTGCTATTATTCGTGCACCAGTGGCGGCTATTCAGCGGAAGTAGGGGAAGTGCCACTTCCTCAAGAAAATGTAATTTAAAGAAATACAATTAATTCATTCATCAGTAAAATAATATATTTTAAGATTCAATGATAAAATGTTCTTAGTTTAGGAATAATCTGTTTCCCGTTACCCCTCTAATAACTAATAATTCAATTATTTTCAAATATTAAAATCAAAGCTTTATAAAACAAGAACAAGAATCTCGCCACCTGTAGTACCTGTACATTGCCCGTTAGCTTCACTATCGAATAGAACAGAGGTGAACCCACATGAAAATGTCTATTTCTTTTCGCGTACGCGCCGATAGCAGTGGCAATTTCATTATCATTTGTGTAGACCTTTACGGAAGAGATATCGCGCGAGAGCCGTCGAGTCATCAAAAGTATAAGCGCAACTAGTTGGTTGCCATGACAACGATGACGTCGTAATGGTCGTACATTTGTTTGGTTTGCAATGATTGGAAGAGCTGGCGTGTAGCACTTCCATTCTCAGATCAACGCGAAAGCACGTTGTTTGGTTTATTGCGAGTTTATTAGGGGGATATTCCGCCGTGAATTCTTGGAATTATTTTTTATTTACATTTAACGGTTGATCCATTATAGTATTATACAAGAGATATTTTCTATATATTCTAGTTTTAATGTGTTATTCGTAGACATATGTATTAGCAACAAAATGATTTGTTGCTAATACAATATGAATATATTTTATTTTTTGATGATTTACCTAAAAAATACCGGTAATAATTATTAACAAATTTTGGCAGTTTGGGCGTGGACCCCAAAAATTTTTCGCTGTTCGCGCTGTTCCCTCTGTCGATGTCGGAAGCTCTTCCCCACTTTTCAAAGCCGCGAGCCGCCACTGTCGTGCACAGTTATTCTTCTCAACCTAAAGAATGATACAGTTGTCAATTCGCAGAAATGAGCTATTGAATTTTAATAGGGAAAATTTCGCAGTTATTTAGCTGCATTCGTGACAGTACTTGCCGGTTTTTACAAATATAAGCTCGCGCGCGTTTTATATAGCTAATTTGAAGAGACAATTATTAATTAATTGATGTGTCTAGATTGTTGTAGTTGTATCGTTTTTGTTTCTTGTTATTGTTAGTAGGTTGCTGTGTGGTATAGACTGTAGACTTTCATTAAAAATGGATGTAGTGCATAATTTAGTGAACGTTAAAAGATTTTTTAAATACACTTACGAGAAAAAACTTGAATTGAAAAATAGAGATAGGCCATTACCAGATATTTCTATTGAGATAGGCGGTGTTAGCAGAGGAAAACCTTACACACGTCACTTTAATAAAGAGATTTATTCTCGAAATGACTGGATTTGTAGATGCAATAAAAAAAGCCCTTTTTTGCTTTCCATGTGTAGGTTTCGGAGACAATAAAACAAGGTCGGAGACAGGTGTAAGAGACTTGGTACATTTAACGGAAAAAATAAAGAAACATGAAAAGTCGAACAATCATATTCAAAATGCTATGGAATATGCTTTATTAGGTACAGTTAATCAGCCCCGTCTCCAGGGGTGAGGTGGTGAGGCAGAGGCGGCCGTTTTTATTTTTTCTATAAAGTTTTAATTTGTTTGTCTGCAACACGGGAAACACTCTCGCAATGAATACCTATACATATTTATTTTTTTTTACTGAAATGTTTAATCTAAAAACCCGTACGAAAAACAAAATTAGGTAAATTATTTACAAATTTAATGCCGCCCGCGGCGTTCTTTTAACATGGCACAAAATAATTTTCTAATGAACCTAAGTCTGGATAGGTTGGCTTAAGTTTAAATAAGTGGGGACATGAAAAAGTATAATGTATTATTTCATAGTTAACTCGCTAGTTAATATGTGAATTTAAAAATATTATTAACATTTTCCTAGTTTCATTAGGTACCTTTTTATACAAATAAATAGTATCATTATTTGGTATTCAGCTAAATCAGTGGAAGCCAGTGAGGTAAGGCGCTAGGGCGCCCCCCTCCCTACTTAAATAATTAAATATTTAAAGTAGTTTTTGACAAGAATTTTGTTGATCGTATCAAAAAAAGAGGGAAAAGGTATGTAACGAAACCTATTTTTGTAATGAAATATTTTTGCTGGGCGAATCTAATTCATCATTTTACGCAGTTTCACCTTGAAAATTGTAAAAATTTTCGCCTGCGGCGCATATTTTCGTCTCCGCCGCCTTTCCCCTAGTATATACAAATGTTTCGATTTTGCCTCCCCTGAGCAGCACTGCCTCTTTAACAGGTCACGAGCCGCCACTGTACATGAGTTTGGGTGGACTTCCAAATGAAGCTTTTGCAACAATTGAAATTGTAGAAAAAATTAATAATCTTTTTGATATCTTGAACTCCTTATCATTAAATAATTTTTATAAATTTAAGAATGTATTTGACAGATCTGATTCACAGTTAGAATTTTTAAATGAAGATTTGGATTTTTTGCCAAATGTAAAGGTAATAAACAAAAATAGTCAAATTACAATAAGAAGTCTTCTCAGTTTATGGCAAACACTTTTAAACTGTGGGTATAAATATCTTAAAACCAGATTGTGAAAATCCTGTAACGCAGCAGGGAGGCAATTGCATTAATCCCTCATCAATAGAGTTTCAAAGTGCCTTTAGAAAATTATTTGTGCATACTTATTTCCACTAAAATCACATGAATTGTAGGGAGAATTTAGATGATGTTCTCATTAGTTTAAAATCCATGGACATGGTAGAAATTATTAATAATGAGTCGGAAACATCAACTGCAGCAATTTCCTTGCCTGATATTGCAATTACCGTAACGAAACCATTCCACCACAGAATCCTTTCTATTATATCTGTGGATATTTGATGAAAATGTGTTTGGAAGTACATTCATGTGACATTTGCTATGCTTTTAGCAGAGAATGTACTAGTATTGATTATTGATGTAGACAAACTTCTGTCGCATTTTAAAGCTTTTGATACAACCAAAGGTACTTTTGGTGGTTTATCATCACCACCAGAAAGTATTTTTAACTCGCAGATTGAGAACATATGTACAGGGTGGCTCGAATTCGTGTCTATGTATGGAGAACTCAAAAACCGTAAGAGATACAGTGTCGGTCAAATTAAGGCAAAATTGCGCATTTAGATGCCTAACAATATGCCGTTTAGAAAGTGTTAAAATTCCGAGTATTTCCGGAGATATCCGGAAAAAACGAAATTTTGAAAAATCGTTTTATTTTTTTCCTGGGCTTATTTAAAAACGGATTTCAAATTGAATTGCACATTTGCATTGCCACTTTTTCCGCTCTATCCAATGATGGTATCCAGTTTGATATCCGACGTTTCGTCTTCAAGGGATCATCATCAACTTTCTTTTTTTAAATACGAGCTTTAATTTTTTTTATCGTTTTTTCGATGGTATTGGCGTTATTAATATGAGTATATGTTTTGATTTTTTTTTTGTTTTTATTTTTATTTTTTTTTAATTATGTATTTTGCTTTGGCGCAGTTTTAAATAACTTAAGGTAGGTACTTTTGAAATTTTTATATTGTATAAAAATATTTTATTTTGTTTTTGTATTAAGTGAGCCCTAACACAAAAAACCAAATAAAATATTTTTATAGAAGATAAAAATTTGAAAAGTACCAACCTTAAATTATTTAAAATTACGCCAAAGCTAAATATATAAAATAAAAATAATAATAAAAATTTAAAAAAAATAAAAAATAAAAATATATACTCATATTTATAACGCCGCTACCATCTGAAAAACGATCAAAAAAATTAAAGTTCGTATTTAAAAATAGAAAGTTGATGATGATCCCTTAAAGACGAAACGTCGGATTTAAAACTGGATATCATCATTGGATAGAGGGGAAAAAGTGGCAATGCAAAAGTGCAATTATATTTGAAATCGGTTTTTAAATAAGCCCAGGAAAAAAATAAAACGATTTTTCAAAATTTCGGTTTTTTCCGGATATCCGTAAATACTCGGAATTTTAAAACTTTCTAAACGGCATATTGTTAGGCACCTAAATGCGCAATTTTGCCTTAATTTGACCGACACTGTATCTCTTACGGTTTTCGAGTTCCCCATACATAGACACGAATTCGAGCCACCCTGTACAGGCGAAAAAAAATTCTAATTATCTGGTGAATATATTTGAAAAAGTCCAATTTCTCCATCCCTGTTCAAATTTTTCAAAGCTGTTTGTATTAAAACTATTTATAAGACTACAAATATTTTATACTTTAAAATTTAATAATAGACATCTCAAATGTAATAGTTCTGATAAAAAAGGCACTCGGAAATTGAAAATCCTATCACATGTATAGTTGATAAAAATTATTGCATTTTTCATTTCATAAAAATTTACTCTGATTTATGAAAACTTATGTATGTATGTATGTGTTTTTTATATGTTTTGTACTCTAGCTCTTGATATTTAACATTTTAAATAATATTTTGACCTCGTACAATTTGCACAATTGTATAAAGTTTTGTATAGTTAGGTTTTTCTTTTTATTATATATTTCCATTTGTGTTTTTATATGTTTTGTATATTTTGTACTCTAGCTTTGTCTACAAATTGGAAAATTTTTTGACAATAAAGCATCTATTATTATTATTACTAAACCTGTGCAATAATACGAAATGTACGATAAACATTTTTACTATTAATAAGACCACCAACTAAAATCATTCTTAGTTAAAGTGTTATTTTTAATAGATAGTAAGTAATATATTTACATAATCTTATTCTAGTTACATATTTTTATGATGCCATCTGATAATGTAGGTTTTCTACGACTGTTTAATAATATGCTTATTATTCACTAGATTTGAATAGATAATAACACGTATTACTTACCAGTGAGTAATAATTCACCACTCACGGCTTATTACTCAAGAGTTCAATTAATTAAATTACCCATGCTTAGTGTAATTATAAGCGCTAAAAGTTAACTAACTCATCCATTTCTTTATAAACAACATATTTCTAAAACGATTCAACGATCAAAAACGGTAAAGTTGAAAAATGCCTAATTATAAAAAGAAACCCTAAAATCACATCAATAGTAATAATTATCACGCGATTGGTGAAGGTATTTCTTTTTTAATTTAAAAGTTGCCAGGCGGATCAAATGCACATAATATAATAAAAAAATTAGAAGTGTGTCTTGCCTGACTGAATAAGAGCCGGTTGACGTCTATCATCACGTTGCTTGACAGCTAACACTATTTTAATTATTACATATTTGAATATTAGGTAAATTTGTGTGTACTGATTAATTAATTGTTTCATGTTTTCATTGTTATACGTCTTTTTTTTTTCGTTAAGTGAATACCTACCATACAGTGTAACAATAATTATGGCCGAATTTAGTGACGATGAAGTTGAAACTGGCACTCCTCCCGAGATTACAGAAGTAGCGAACGAAACATCCTACAACTTGCTACCAGAGACGTCACGAAGCAAATACGAAGCCGTTTATCAATCTTTTATGGACTGGAGGAAAAACCAAAACCCTAACTCATTTTCTGAAAACGTCCTTCTGCTTTATTCTCAACAACTTTCACAGAAATATAAGTCGTCTTCTTTATGGGCACATTATTCTATGTTAAAAAGCAGCCTGGCATAAAAAAATAATATTCAAATAGAAAATTATCCGAAACTTAGAGCTTTTTTGAAAATAAAGTCGGAGGGATATCGTCGTGCAAAAAAAGCAAAAAACCATTACCTTAGACGAAATTCATTAGTACATAAATGAGGCACCAGATAAACACCATCTCGTAACTAAGGTAAGAATTACATATATTCTTCTTAATACATATATGTTCTCTTTAAAAATTTTAAGGTTGCATTAATTATGGGGATTGCCGGCGCTTGCCGCAGTATCGAGTTGCGTCAGATGAACGAACATCTCCGATATTAAAGATCTATGCCTAGCATTTTTGGTGAATATACCAAACACGAAAACAAATTGGAATCAACAAATTTGGATCAATGGGAAAGAAAATTGCAAATTTTTTGAACCTGCCAAACCCAGAGCTTTACATGGCCATACATTACGAAGATCGTCCGCTACTCTTCTTGTAGACGGTGGGGGTGACATAACAGCTCTGAAAAGACACGGAGCGTGGACATCTATCCCCGTAGCAGAGGGCTACATACACGATTCAATTAGAAACAAAATGGACATTGCAGATAAAACAGTTAACGTACATCATCGACTTATGTGCACGAAAATACAAAGAACAAGAACGTCAATTTAGATATTAATACTACTCCAACTTTAAATTTTACAAATTGCTCAAAAGATACCATAATTTTTCCAAAGAAAACGTTAATTAATAATGTATTTAGTATAATATAGTACCTATAAATAGATGTATATTATGCAAAGTTTGACGAGTAAATAAAATAAAGGTGCAAAAAAATCTGAAAAAAATATTCTTGAAATTTTCCACTCTAAGGCTTGATTTATCCACCTCTTGGTATCTCTGCCAAGACGTTGGTAACTATGCTATTCATTATTGAGAACACCACTTGTTTCTGTAGCAATTATATTATAGGCAAAGTCAAAGTGAATAAAGATGGATAAATCCAGCCTTAAAGAATTCAAAAAATCAAAATAAATTTTTCAAACTATACGACCGTTCATTCTTTTTCGCCCTGTTACATTATTTGAAATTTGAATAATAAAAATGCTAATCTTATAACATTTTAAAAACTATTAAGACAAAAATAATTGATAACCACCAATCGATATAAATAATGAATCTTAAATTGTTTAGCTTTGCTATAAAACAGAGACGATCGCTTTCATTGCAACACATTTTTTTGCACTCGCTCTATAAAAAGGAAGTCGTAGGAAAAGTATAGTATTCTACTCGCATGTAATACCTATCATTACATGTTCGTTGAATAATATACTATTTTTCTCCAAGAAGAAGTTGTTAATTTTCCAAGTTTCCTGAAAATGTAACTAGCGTGGTCCATAACAATAACTGACTAAGGAGGAATTCGGTCCAGCATCAAAATATTTCTCAAAAACATTTGTGTTCTTGTCCTTGTGATAATCATCAGTTTTTTATGATCGAAATGTTATTAAACCGCCTTCCACAAAGCTATTTTTACTACCAATAAGTGTGATTATTGACCGGCTTCCTTTGCCAGTAGGCACTTTAATTCCAGTAGACCATCCTTTTATGAAAGCTTGGCGCGAAGTTGTTATATTTTTATCATGTCATATTTTGCGAACAGTGCATCTCTCGTTTACTCAAATTTCGTTCAAATAATAGATATTTACATTGTCTCTTCGACATTGTCTTACTGTTCGTAAATATCGTCTTAGCCAACAAATAATTTGGTCTTTTTCCACTGGGACTGATTTTCTACTTTGCAGTTTTTCGTAACAAAAATTTATTTGTTTAGACCCTTCACAGTGTCGGCGTGATCAACGGCGGTATGTGTTCCTCTTTTCGCACCTCAGCCATTATTTTACACAAGGTGGATATTTCTTTCTCAAAATAAAATGAATGTATAATTCGCCTTACTGCGGTTTCTGTATCCTAAAAGGCATGAGTTCGCTGACTACCTGAGTGAAAACAATATCGACATTGCGCTCGTTCAGGAAACACACTTACGCCCACACACAAATTTACATATCAAAAATTACACAATTTACAGAAACGACAGGGCACAGCGTATGGGGGGAGGCACTGCCATTTTTGTAAAAAACAACATTACTCAGGATACAATACAACCACCATAATCAGATATACGGGAAGTGACAAGCAACAAAGTCAGTCTAACTGACGGAGATATTGTCCTTCACTCAGTATATAGATCACCAACACTCAAACTAACACTAGATGAAGTCACTAAACTATTCAGTTACACACTACCAGTTCTTGCGGCGAGGGATTTTAACTCAAAGCACAGATCTTGGGGATGCAGAGCCACTAATACAAGCGGCATTGCATTGCTAAGAGCTTCGCAAGAACTTCACTTCTCAGTACATGCACCACTCGAACCCACACACTTTCATCACGAACTCGCAGATATACTGGACATAGCACTAACACAAAACATCGCACACAATGTTGTGATTGACAACTTGGAGGATTTATCCTCTTCGGATCATTCCCCGATTGCCATCACAATAAACAACATACACGAACACGAACAAGCACATATTCAACAATTCATACACTGGAACATTTTCAAGGAACACTTAACTCAAAATACGCAAAACTTACCATACATCGCCTCCAAGGAGGAGCCAGACAACGAAGTTGCTAGATTCACCGAGGAGATACAAACAGCCATAAACACAGCCACAAAATCGGTACACACAAAACAAAACAATCCATACGGATTCCCACATAACATAAAAAACAACATAAGGCTCCGAAACAGGCTAAAACGACGAGCCAGACTAACAAACAACGCAAACCTAAACACACAAGCAAACAGACTCACGAACACAATCAAAACTGACATAAAAAAACACAAAAAAAGTGGACTGAATACCTCACCACACTCAACACACAAGACAACTCAATATGGAAAATTCCCAAAACGTTGCAAGGTCGCAACAAAGTGGCATATCCTAATATCCATGGACTGAGAGGAATGGTGTATTCCAGCGAAGAGAAGGCCGAGGCCTTCGCAGACTCGTTGGAATCGCAATTCACCTTAGGAGATGGGGTTCAGGATATAGATCACGAGACAACTATAGAGAGAAACTACAGAGAAATACTAACATACGAAAACGAACACCAAGACGACGAAACACAACCAACCAACACCGCAGAAATTGCACAATTTATTGCGCAATTGAACCCGAAAAAAGCACCCGCTCACGACAACATACCAAACAGAGCACTCAAAAACTTACCAGAAACAGCCCTACTCAAACTCACATACATCATCAACACAATACTATCACTAGAACACTTTCCAAAATCTTGGAAAAAAAGCAAAAGTCATACTTATCCCAAAACCAAACAAAAATTTGATCTTTCTGCAAAACTGGCGACCCATTAGCTTGCTTTTATCACTGAGCAAGCTGACGGAGAAGGTTATGCTGGAAAGATTGAACACTCACATAACACAAAACAATCTGATCCCAGACGAACAATTGGGGTTCAGAAAACAGCACAACACTGAGCTCCCTCTAGCCAGATTTGTTGAGGAGGCCACCATAGAACTACAAAGACGGGCATCGACCGGAGTTGTAGTCCTCGACGTCGAAAAAGCCTTTGATAAAGTTTGGCATGAGGAACTCATACACAAACTAGACAGATTACACGAAATACCACCTCCACTAACTCAACTCATCGCATCATTCCTCAAACACAGATCTTTCACTACACAAATAAACACAGCACTATCCACCACAAGGCGCATAGAGGCAGGAGTCCCCCAAGGTTCTCCTCTATCGCCCACTTTATATTCACTATAATACCAAAGACATTCCCTGTGAATTGTCTTTGATAATACATAACAGACATACCTAGACAGTCATACACAAAACTCTTCATATACGCAGAAGACACATGCATATTTTCAATAAACAATAATCACATAAGACTGAAAAACCACATACAACAACCCTTAGACTCCATGAAAGAAAGGGCTGAATCCTGGAATATCAAAATTAACGATGATAAAAGGCAGGCCATGCTCATAACAACTAAACGTAACAAACAGACTCCAAATTTAAATTCACAAAATTCAATAATAAGATGGTCTGACTCTCTAAAATACCTAGGGGTAACCCTAGATAGTAAACTTACATTCAAGAAACATCCAAGCAAAATTAAATAAAGGCATTGCAGCCAAACAAGCCTTCTTTCCATTAATTAACAGGAAAAGTAAAATGTCATTAAAAAAACAAATTGCTGCTTTATAACCAGGTAATAAAGCCCAAAATACTTTATGGAGCCATACTTTACACACATGCATGCAAAACAACCAAAAAGAAACTACAAGTATTCCAAAACAAAACACTTAGACAAATTGTGAACGCACCTTGGTACGCAACACAGACATACACAACGATCTCAAAATAGACACAATCAACAGCTACTTGACAGGCAAACATACAATATTCTTAGAACAAGTACGCAATCACACAAATCCAATCATAAAAACACTATTCAGCAGAATTACTCATCCAAACAGAACAGTACACAAAAGTTTACTACTTCCACCAGAACACTAAATCACACTTACACTACACAATATAAAAAATCAAAAACCCAAAAAAATAATATCAATATCATTCTTATCTTCAAAATTTTCAAAATCTCAAAAATTTTTCAAAATTTCAAAAATTGTCAAAATTTTCAAAATATATCCTGGCACGAAAACTTTTTCAAAATTTCTCAAAAAGGTTCGTTCCTTTTCATAAATTGAAAATAACAAATTTCCAAAAAATTTCAAAAATTTTAACCTAAAATTTTCCAAAGATTTCTCGAAAATTTTCTATTTCAAACTCAATAACTATATACAAGAATGATCTCAATAACAGCTGGGGACGAGAGCATCGCTGATGCCCTAGGCCGGGTTTCCGCCTAAAAACGGGGGGGGGGGGGTTGTTGGTGGGGGGGCAGGCATTAAGGGACTGCACGGGGTAGCTCGCCGTATGGGCTCCATGCGTAGAAGTATGGTCAGGGGGTAACACCCCGCGTATCACGTGCAGTGCTTTCCTGGGGTGGCCGATACGGACTTGCAGAGTAATCTGCAAAATCCGAATCGATCAGCCTCGCCTAGGTGTCTACAGCAATTCTCTTGTCTGCTCAAACCGCAAAAACAAATATCTCGATCCCTCACTAACGACTTCACGGCGTACAAAGCGTTTCACTTCACTACGTTCCTTCAATCTCCAGAACATACACACAAAATCCAAACACAATTCCACTAACTACACGGCAGCAAGAATCCACGACAGTGCAAGAGTGCAGGAGCACTAGCACAATGAGAAAACACCATAGCTCTGTATCCTAATGGATGTCCCTTTCCTTTCTTCATGTTCTTCTGTATATTGTTTCCTCTCCGATCTCAGTATTTTTTTAACACATTTCAAGTATTTTTGCAACACCGGTTGAATTTTGGTGCCTATAGCCAATGTAGATGTTAAAAATAATAACACTTCACTTATAGACATAGCACCTTTAATAACTCCTTCTGCAGCAACAAAATCAGAGACGTTAGCCTTTTTCACGAAGAAACTGTTTTACTTCTTACCAGAAGATAACTAAACATTGATATGTTTTTCTTAAGTTCGCAAAAAGATATCGACAGGAGATATATTGGTCTATATCACTCATATATGGAGTAGCGCAATTGAGAACTTCGGAAAATCTCGAGCAATTGCGTTGGATATTTCGAAAGCATTCGACAGAGTTTGACATGACGGATTACTGAATAAACTGCGGTCCTTCAGCAGCAGCTTGCCAGTTTCCTTGAGATCCGATCCCTGCACGTTACAGTTGATGGACATATCTCAGAAACATTCACCATTAATGCGGGACTGTCTTAGGGCGAACTACTTTCACCAACTCTGTTCCTCATCTATATTAATGACCTGCAGACCGAAATCAAAAATCCTGTTTAGAGTTTTGCTGATGACAGTACCATTGTTTCCCAATTTAGATCAGAAATAGTATATTTCATTACCAGTCCGGAAACTAGGCTTTTCCGGTGCGCGCACGACACTTTCTGTGTCGTGCGGAAGTCGTGCAAGCACGGGAAAAGCTGCTTCTGGACTTGTAATGAACGATATTTTTCATAATACCTCTCTGAAATCACAACATAAAATTATTAAAACTTTATGTAGGTATCCAAAATAATCGCAAAATGCATTTTGAATTAAAATGTAAGCAAACGTCAAACTTCCAAGACAAGCAAGACACAGGTATCTAATACTTATCAAGCCTTGCTATTGAAATGTGTTTGTATGCTTTATGGTAATTGAATAGGCAGCTAGTTTCGATGTATTTGTGACAAGTAAGGTCACATTAAATAAGATAATTTTACTTAAAATTAGGCTATTTTCGCTAAAATATATGAGATTAATTTTGTAGACTGCATTTATTATACTTTATGCTTATTTTGTAACTAAATAACTGCAAATTTAGCACCTGAAACTAGGGAATGGGAAAAACTTTTCCCGTGCGCCCACACCGGAAAACTTTTTCCCGTGCAGGCGCACCGGAAAGACTCACTTTCCTTGCTCTTCAGAGACGTCGAAAATTATAGTTTTCAGAGAGGTATTAAGAAAAATCCTGTACCAGCGACTGAGACTTACCACCGCAAACAGGGGCAAATTACAACAATTAACATCTGAAGAAACTTCAAACTTGGGGTGACAGGAATTTGATCCAGTTCAATGCAGCAAAAACCCAAGCAGCCACGTTTACCAAGAAAGCCAATACGGCGGGCCCTGGCATCACTATGGCAGGATCGATCATTCCTTCATCCTCGTCAATCACACTACTGGGTGTCTCGGTCAACAGCAATATGCCCTGGGACGACCACGTTGCTAGCATCACAAAATTAGCCTCGCAGAAGCTTGGTGCGCTATGTCGCAACAAAAAACTGTATATACCGCGGCTGTTGCTCTTGCCCTACAAAGCGCAAATAACACCGTGCTTAGAATATTGCTGAGATATCTGGGGTGCCGCACCTTAGCACACCCTAAAGCTGGTGGATTCCATTCAGAAGAGAGCTGTGCGTCTCGTCGGTGACCCGGATTTGATCCGGGATCTAGATAGCCTACAACACCGCAGACATGTGTCCCTGTTTTACAAACATTTTCAAGGCAGATGTTCCCAGGATCTGGCCCGCATCATCCCACAGTCACGACAGACAGCAAAAGCGCACCCATTTGTCGTACAACTGAAAACACCTAGAACTTCGCTTTACAATGCCTCCTTTGTCTGGCACACTGCATCACTGTGGAACTCAGTCCCAGGACATCTGTTACTCCCTAATTACAACCTACAACTATTCGTGTCAATCAACATCTTCGTACACACTCCGCTCGTCGAGTGCCATAGGACCTCCCTTTAGTGTGTGTGCCACTGCCATATAAAGAAAAGTAATAGCCGAAACAAGCTTGTAAAATTGGACATTTCTCGGGTTCTTGGATGCTGCTAATTTTGAAACAAACTTTAGGTTGGTTTTTGAAGACGTGACCAACTCTTATTTCATTCACTAAATAGGTACGTAGCAACATTGTGAATCAACGTCGAGTCGTAAATGACAATGCTGGGAGAATACTCGAATTTTAAAACTACTTATTCTCCTTTTATTCTTTTAATATTTAGTACACGCATGCATACCTTATGAATTTTAATACTATAGGATGGACGAGGGGCATAAAATTGGCTCTTGAAAAAAAAATCCTACACAATAGTAGTTATTAGCATGGCAAATATATTAAATAAAAACACTTACTTCGCTATGGTCCATCGAGCAATTTGTACTGTTGCTTGAGGAGTCAAGCTCATCAGAGAAATCGTTATTTTTGAACATTTTCTGATGTGCCTTCCTAAATTCATCCATAAGTTTGCTATGCTGATATTGTTTGTCAGTATCAACACTTTTAAGGATCTTTTTCATTTGAATCTGTTCGTCTATAGTAGGCTTTTGAGTTGAAACTTTTTTCTGCAAAGATATGAAAAAAAAAGATCATTCTACACCAATGCCAATGACAGGATGTTAATTAGATCATATTGAAAATATCGGGGAAAATTTCTCCCATGAAATTGCAAGAAAATACAAATCCTTTGCTTTTGAGATACAGTGTGGTATTTTGAAAATATTTTTAAGAAAGTTATTTCGAGATACATAGCAATACAAATAACTCTACTAAATTACCTGAAATAACATTGCCTAACAATAAACAAAAGAGTAAAATGTATAAAATAAAACAGATTCTAACAAAATATACGAAAAAGACGAGAATGAAACACAGGCCTAATCTGAGATTTGGATATATTTGAATGACAATCAACAGTATTATTAATCCTATAATTTCTCCTGATATTAGTCTTTTATACACAATATTCTATATTGTTGTGGCTGATTTATGCGGAGAAATGAACAGTGAAAAAAAACTTAATGTGAAGCTTTTATTTTTGGAATAATTCGAGTTGGTATTTTTAGATGAGACTGGAATATTTGATAAAAGTGACTAAATTATGGTTTAGAACCTTCGGCAAAATGCATTATAACACAGTTTAATCCACAATACCGAAACATAATGTTTGTACTCGACTTGCGTTTTGCTAACCATGCTAGTATCATCAGGAAATGATTAAAACATCTACGATGATGCGCGCCGAATGCAAAAATTATGTTTCGGTATTGTGGATACAACTGTGTTGTAGATAACAGTAACCAGAAGGGTTTAACTAGATGGACCAAAATGCAGCGCACCTACATTTAGTTCAGTTGCAGTTCAGATTCCGGAAATGCAAGAAGCTATAGCCGAGAAACGCCATCGTTGATCTCCAGGAATCCTAGCGGGACTACCACCTTATTCATTTAACACCTAGCCCCAAATCTCTGAGGAATTTATGAGATTTTCCCAGATTTTTGGCCACTAGGGACTTAGCCCAATTTTCGACAATCTCGAAAAAGAAAGGGCTCTAAAAAGCTTACGGACGAGCCAAAGAAGCCCTGAAGCGAAGGAAAAGGCATTGTAGGACCAGCATTCTCAACTGATACCGAATCAGCCTCATACCGAATTTATTGAGTTTTTCTGAGATTTTGCAATCTCAGGACAGACGAATTTTCAACATTCTCGAAGAAAAATAGAAGGGCTCTAATAAGCTTACAGACAAGCCAAAGAAGTTCCGAAGCTAAGGAAAAGGCATTGTAGGGCCAGCACTCACAACTGGTATCGAATCAGCCTTCTACCAAATTTATTGAGTTTTTATGAGATTTTGGAACTTCAGGGCAGGAGGAGAAAAAAAAATTGAAGACAGAAGTTAAGCACTTGAAGAGGCCTGGTCAAGCAGCCGAGTGCCAACAATTCTCCGAGACCTTTAACTGTAGTGCGCATCCTACAGCAGCAACACTCCGCGGAAAAGGTTAGTTGCAAGCACCTTGAGTCAGCCTACTTATTTGGGTTCCCCCCATTTACGTATGTGCCTCTCTGGTCCTTCATGCTAGTCGTAGTTAAACATTGGGCGAGTGTAAAGCGCGTCGACGGCTAGTTCGTTTTCGAGAACTAGAGAACCACCCCATACTTTAGCTACTCGGCCTACAGGTGAATAGAGAAAAGGCATAGGAGTCGAAAAAAGAAAATTAGACAACTCAAAGAATTCGGGCGCGTTTAAAGAGTGATAAGTGAGCGTACAGAAGGTAGCGAAGTTACACTGTTGCGACTGGAGCTATCTCAAAAGAAAAATCAAAGGCTATTTATCACTAGTTCGTATATTATACAAAACCAGCACGGTCTCTGCACTGACAGCCGTGTCCAGAGAGTAGAATTGTGAAAAATATTTTTAATATTTTTATGTACGCCACTGGACTTACATCTTAAAAATTATTTTGTATACCCACAGCTGTTACAATCCATTAAATATAGACTATTTTTTAGCTTAAAATGCAAAAAAAATAAAAATATGTATTGTGATTAACGTAACTTTGATATGCCACTGTAGCCAAATGGGGGGGCACCATATTCTAACATACATTTTTGTGAAGTACTTATCCATACCTACAACATATTAAAATTTAAAGAAAATCGTATGGTTCCGAAATTCTCTCTTTGTCGGGTGCGGGGTCCTTTATTACCCACTACCCTTGTGTTGTATTTAATTCAGCCTGCTGCTCGACAGACGTTCTGTGGTGGCTGCTACAATTTCCCTTGGATAGCGGGGAAGGCTTTGGTGGGCCCACCTTCGTACCCCCGGACTGACAGTGAGATCAGTTTACGGGTGGGACGTTGTCTAAGAAGTATTTTAAACAAGTCGACGGCAACCGCGCGCCAAAAGCCCCCGAGTGTGGATGAGCTCTTGGTGCTTGAACTGAATCGATATAGATCAGAGGAACAGATAGCTTTAACCCAGAGTTCGCCGCTGACTTCTGGCGGTTATATTGGGGACCATGAGGAATTTATAATAGACCCGGAAGCGGCCTTTGGCTATCACAGGGAATCTGTTTCTAAATATCTTTCAACTAACAAAAATTCTGGGGAAGCTCAAATCGAGGCGGGGCTCCACGTAGGGGAGCTAGAGCGTCACTCGGCAGGGCCGAGTCTACGCGGCCCCCTACTGGATCACCCCGAGCCGCATGTGACACATAGTACGCCTTCGCCGCTCACTGGAGCAGTTCCGAGGCGGCGTACGTACGCGCGGACGACAGTATATCCAACCACAAACGGTTTTCAAACGAAAATCTAATTAAATGTCGTAGCCATAGAAGACAGCCCTTCTGAAAACTTCGAATGCGTAGATATTGATAGTGAGTTTGATATTTGCTTATACCCTACATTAGTGAGTCGGATGAGGTTGTAAATATTAGCAGAGTAAATGCTATTGTAATCGATTTGTGTCGGATCATTCAGTAATGGTAAGCCAGTTCACATAATTCATCAATTTTATCCAGCTGTAGCTCCTGGGTATAAAATAGTGGAATCTCCTCTACCTGTATTATATTTCCCTGTCAGCGTTAGAACAATAAACAACATTATTGTAAAAATTATCTATCAAGACGGAGATCTTATCAATTTTCGAATGAAGCCATAACAGTCAGATTGCATTTGAAAACCAACCAATATGGTTGTTAGATATAACAGAACTACTAGTCTTAGACCTATTGAAATTAATCAACTGAAAAGTTATAAAGGGTTTTTCAATTGGGACGGGTCGAAGTAGGCAGCCTGTGGCGGCCATGTTGTTTTGGCGGTGTTTGTTTATATTGTTGCTTATTATTGAGTCACTGATGACAAATCATCATGGCATGTTACACGATTGAGCAGTACGTCCAAATGACAAAACTTTATTATCAAAATGAGGACCCCAATTTTGGCCGAAAAATCATCTTTAGCGATGAGGCACATTTTTGGATGAATGGCTATCTAAACAAGAAAATTGCCATATGGACGACGCCAGCCCACACGAGGTTCACTAGGTGGCAATGCATCCACAAAAAGTTACCGGTTGGTGTGGATTTTGGAGCGGCGGCGGCCGGTCCGTAATTTTTCGAAAACCACGTTGGTGAGGCCATCACCGTCAGCGGCGACCGCTACAGAATGATGAACAGTCTGCGTGAACAATTTGAGGGTAAGATTATCTCTCTCAGAGGTGACGTGAATTGGCCACCAAGATAGTGCGATTGACCCAGTTAGACTATTTCTTGTGGGGTTTTCTGAAGTCGCAGGTCTATGCCAATAAGCCGCAATCGACCGATACCCTTAAAGTCAACATAACCCAGGCCATCGCTCAAATTCAGCCCTATCTGTGCGGCAGAGTCATTGAAAATTGGACCACTCGGATCCGTGCCACCGTGAGAAGCCGCGGCGGACATTTGAACGATGTCATATTCCATACATAATGGCATACATAGGTCTTTTAAATAAAAATAGAATTTCGTTAATTCCTTACACACAGCTTGTTTTATTCCATTTCAACATCGACCCGCCCTTATTGAAAAACCCTTTAGAAAGAAGAAATTGAAAAACAAAAACAGTTAAAAAAAACGTTGACGAGTTAACACGAGAAAATCGTGAATTCCTTCAATCTTTAGGTTTAAGAGTTTTAAAATAATGGACATCTTAAATGTAAACGAAAAGGGAGACGTTGACAATTAAATTATTAGTTCCGAATTACATATATACCAACCTTTCGTTTCTTCGAAAGGAACTCTATTAAATAATGAGGGAAAATACACAAAGAGATTGCGATTTATCAATAATGGTATTGCTTTTCTATTTAGAGAAATCGATATGAGCTGAATGGAGTTACTATAGATTCTGTAAGAAACGTTGGATTAGCTTCAACTCTGAAGGGTTACCTTTCATTTAATACCAACGCGAGATTAAAGTTACAAAATGTTGGATGGTTCCCTAACAGAGCAGAGAGTGATAGAATTTAAGTTGATGATAATGGAAAATTCAATGTATCTATACCCTTAAAATTGCTTTTGGATTTTTTTTTAAGACTATAAGAAAATAATTATAAATATGAAACAAAAACTGGTCTTAATAAGAGTGATATAAGTAGTGTGTTAACGAGAGTGAGTCCTCACGGAGGAGGGTAATTACCTCATCCTCCGTGAGGGCTCTCTCTCGTTGAGTTACTGAGGAGTCTCTGTCATCATAGAATTAATATATTTCCCATCTTTGTCTACATATCTGTTGCGTTATATGAACTGATCTTGCGTTATATCAACTTTCAACCAACCTTGACTTTTCCCATTCCCTCTTAGATAAATATAACAAAACCAATAGTTCTGTATGTATTTCTTCCTTTCAAAGTTAAAGTGTTCTATGGAAGAACTCAAATTAAGAAATCGAATAATCAAGAGAGTCAATTCCGACATAGTTGGTTCAGAAATAATTTGTTTAAAAAAAAATAAACGTAAAGTGGACTTGGAAGAGGAATGTTCTATTTGTTTTAATCCATTGCAAAAAGTTAAATTTGCGCACCAAGTTCTTGTAATCATAAATTTTTGTATAGATTGGTTAATAAGGGGCGATGTTTGCCCATTGTGTAGAAGTTATTGTTACTACATTAATATAAAGGATACTAACCAAAAAAGATTTGTTGTGAAAGAAACTAAATCAATTATAGTTATTTTTGAAACTATTCTATATGATGATAATATTGATGATGATGATGATAAAGTAGTTCATATCATCCCCAGAACATCAATGTGAGAAATAAGCGGACATTTTGTGTTTAGAAGAAACATTGCTACTTAGGATCATTCAGTTATATACATTAACAGTTATGGATGAGGCTGAGAAAGTTACATGAAAAATTTAGCTAATTATTATAATGCTATGCATAGCAGACCAGAACATTATTCAAAAGGTGCGTCCGCTTGTGCTCAATATTTGGAAAATTTCAATGTATTGCAGTTTGTAGTCGAACTGAAACAATTGGGATTTTTTCTTGAAGTGGTTAGTTTGAAGAAATATATAGAAGATCCAACCATATTAGATGTGATAAAATTAGGAGAAGAAGAACTGGGAGAACTTCAATTGGAAGTGTTTGTGTAAGAAATGGAGAACTTTGCATTAGAACTGTATGAAAACATTCTGATGACCGCGAACAAGGCGGTTTTATGCACTTGCGGGAAATGACGCTGAAGCTCAAGATATACTGTGGTATATCCATATAGTTATGGAACATGCTGAGTATTGTATCAATATCAAGTCTAAGATCTAAGAAGAGCCTAACACCTTCACTGGATGTTGGGTTTTTTGAAATTATTTAACTCTTCTTTCCGTAATTTACTTTTAGTTGAAAGATAGTTAAGAGTAGATGCATAGGAATAGGATATGACAGACTACCATCGAGTGACTTGAAACATAAATGACAAAAGATTGATTTGAAACACAATGTTAAACGAAAGGAAATCATCATGCTCATTGATAACTTGGTGAAGAGATGAGAAAGGCAATAAATTAATAGCAATTACAGCGTTTATAAAGTCGACATATACACATTTATTCATATACGAGACAATATTTCAATACAGACTCTGACAATTTGAGAAGAAAGAAGCATTTAATTATGAGTTCATTGTAAAAACAGTAGCAATGACTTGCAACAAACAGAAGGTCTCAGCTAACAAAATTGCCCGAAACAATTAAAATATAAAAACTATATTCAGATCAGTGGACTACACATATTATATCATAGAAACTTTCCGACAAAGACGAAGCCTGAAAATATCACCGAAATGAAGAATGATCTCTATAAGAAATTGTGTGTGGAATCCTATATGGGCGAGATATAGAAGCCTATAAAGATCAGAGTTTAAAGACCAGGCTAAAATTATATCAAACTAGAAGAACTGACTAATCAACTCTTAAGGAAAATGACTGTGTGAAAAATAACTGACAAAAATAGCATGTGAGAAAGATAAATTAACACAATTAAAGATCAAAATACCAGAATTGAACAACATTGTACATCTTCGGACAACATTTCAAGTAAATTCTATCAGAATTAATTAGTCAATCTATAGAAAAGTATATATTTTTAAGTGTTTTGTTTTTAATAAGTTAAGATAATTGGCACGAGGGGGGCTCCACGTAGGGGAGCTAGAGCGTCCGCCCCCTACTGGATCACCCCGAACCGCATGTGACACATAGTACGCCGAGAAAATATTTTATCAAATATGAATTATACTGAATGGGTTAACATTATCGAAGTTTAGTATTTTAGATTCAGAATGCTAGAAAATATTCTATCTTAATTTTTAAAAAATAATACCTTTAAAATATCTAGTTTAGCTTACAACTTGCAAAAACCAAAAACGCATAACTTGTTAATCCTTCATTTAAACTAAATTCATGTTTAAAACGCCTAAAAGCTTTAAAAGCTCCTGCAAATACAGAGAACATCATTTTTTATGTTTTGAACGCTGTATTTTTTACAGTCACCCTGAATATTCTAAATATAGAAAGCCTTTAGTTCTCACCTGTCGCCTCTGAATTTCCAATGTAATTGCAGATGACAAACTGCTATTGGTAATGCTACTAGTAACACTACTCGAACAGCTACTCTTACTAGCAATGCTGCAAAAACTGCCGGTTGAGGAGCTCTTCATCAAAGCAAGATGTCTATTGGGGTTCTTATCTCTCTCCCCTACATCACTTCTATGTACTTCTACCACTACTGTCTTAGTTTCACGTTGTTTCTGTGATATGGAATATATATCTTCAATGGTTTCATTGTCATCTTGCTTGTTTACATTACTGCTTCTATATTGGCCGTTAGAATTAATAATATCATCAAAGTGATGACTGCCTATACTACTGGTACTGGAGGTACTATACTCTTCTATAATGGGTTCTTCAGAACCATTGTTGTGTATTGTTGTGCCGTTTTCAGTCAAGTTTATTATAGTTGGCTTGAAAAAAGATTTTTCTTCTGGCTCCTCATCCCAGGAGTCCCATTTCTTCACGTTCACCACTAGAAATATAAAATTCTATATTAAAAGAAATTGACCGTTTGCAGACAAGACTAGAAATTATAAACTTTGATTTATTAACAAAGACATAAACTAGATGAAAATGTAATAGAAAACATATCGACTTTACATATCGAGAATATGCAGGCACTTAATTAAGTGTGCAGACAAATTTAATAAAAGTGCGAATTCTAGTCAATTTTGACACAAAAAATTTATATAAATATGAGTCCCAAACGCCTACGTTTCTTTAACAAGATTTTTTTTTATCCAGAAAACATCCAGAGATTTAGTGTAGGGAAGACATTTTTTGGACAAAATATACCTACTGTATTTATTTTGCAGTGTTCAGTTAGGCATGTAATTTCAGAAAATCTGGTACGCCACTGATATTAGGTATTAGCGAATATCAGTGGCGTACCAGATTTTCTGAAATGACATGCCTAACTGAACACTGCAAAATAAATACAGTAGGTATATTTTGTCCAAAAAATGTCTTCCCTACACTAAATCTCTGGACGTTTTCTGGATTAAAAAAAAAATCTCGACAGTATTTGTCGATTTCCCTATTTTTTTTAGCAAAATGAAGAAACCTAAAGCACTGCAAATAGCATATCTCACTTTTCTTTAGAGAAACCCAAACTTTCTTAAGTCTGCTATATCGCACAACTGAAAAATCCTAACAAAAAAAGAGATAAGCTCCAAAATTAAACAAGAATTGGAAACAACAGAGAAATCTGCACAGGAAGAGGACATCGAGACAATTTGGATCGACATAAAAACAAAAGAAACGAAAATTCAAGAACAAGACATCGGACTCACAGCAAGCGGCAAGAAGCAAAAATGGATGACAACGACACAAGAAATCTTGGATCTGCGAATACAAACATAATAATAGAACCATTAGGGAAAAGTATAGAGAGGCAAAAAAAAAGTGAATGTCCACAAAATGTCTACAGATAGAACAACTTCAAGAAATATATGACATCTTTAACATACATAAAAGAATAAGGTGACAAGTCGATATAGAAATCCTCAAGTAACAATCTTAAGGGACAATAATAACGAAATAATTGTAGACGTAGAAGCCAAGCTTATGTGATGGCAGCAATAGGTTAAAACTTTTTTCGACGATGACACATCTTATTTACCACCACCGACAGACCACAAAATAAATAAAAGACGTCCAGAAATAATCAGAGATGAAGTTGCTCATGCAAGAAGAGATCAGAAAGAGACAAAAGAGATGGTCCTGACGAAATGTACTCGGAAATACTTATATTAGTCCCAGAGAATGAGGGCAAAAGTTTGAACCTAATAACATCATTATTTAACTGCATCTATAACTTAGGAAGATACCATTAGACTGTTTAAAGCCTTATTATGTCCTACATACTAAAAATTATTCTTAATCATCCACATGCTACAGAAAATGCAAACATCAAATGGACAACATTCTCTCTAATTGTAGATATGTTCTATATTGTTGTGGAGGATCAATGTTTACCTTACAAATTTTGCACGAGCTTTTTACTGTTTTACTGCATTTACTAACCATTTTCATTTTTAGATTTGTTTGTTCTTGACAACGGGGGCAGATTTGTTCCTCGAAACGGTTACGGCTTTTCCAGTTTCCTTTAGGTTTTTCAGCTTCATTAGGGTCGCTAAACTCGCACTTGTGCTGTTTACACCCTGGATACAGATCAAGCGGCTCTATTTTATGAAGATTTGTAAATAGATGCGGAGAAAGAGGCAAATATTTGTAAGGTAAATTCTCTCTAACACAATGATGTAGAGATATGAACGTAAATCTATATCCATATTTCATCGATGGCATTGATGTACAGGGTGGCTCGAATTCGTGTCTATGTATGGGGAACTCGAAAACCGTAAGGGATACAGTGTCGGTCAAATTAAGGCAAAATTGCGCATTTAGGTGCCTAGCAATATGCCGTTTAGAAAGTTTTAAAATTGCGAGTATTTCCGGAGATATCCGGAAAAAACCGAAATTTTGAAAATTCGTTTTGTTTTTTTCCTGGGCTTATTTAAAAACGGATTTCAAATTGAATTGCACTTTTGCATTGCCACTTTTTCCGCTCTATCTAATGATGGTATCCAGTTTGAAATCCGACGTTTTGTCTTTAAGGGATCATCATCAACTTTCTTTTTTTAAATACGAACTTTAATTTTTTTTATCGTTTTTCAGATGGTATTGGCGTTATTAATATGACTATGTGTTTTTATTTTTTTTAATTTTTTTTTTCATTTTTTTTAATTTTTATTATTATTTTTTTAATTATATATTTTGCTTTTATGTAATTTTAAATAATTTAAGGTAGGTACTTTTAAAATTTTTATATTCTATAAAAATATTTTATTTTGTTTTTTGTATTAAGTGGAAAATTGGAGCGTATTAAAAATAAAAAATAGTAAAATTATTTCTTACGAAAATATGGCCATGAACTATTACTCAAACAAGTTGCTTACTGCAAAGATAAAATATTCCCAACTTTTAACCAATTAAAAAAAATATTTAATAGAGAATATCAAAAATTTATAATCATACTACCTGATACTATAGGAACTTTGATAGAAAAACACCTATTGGAATTTTGCTTATAAATAAAATGCACTAAGCAACTTGTTTGAGTAATAGTTCATGGCCATATTCTCGTAAAAAATAATTTTACTATTTTTAATTTTTGATACGGGCTCCAACTTTCCACTTAATGCAAAAAACAAATAAAATATTTTTATAGAATATGAAAATTTCAAAAGTTAATTAAAGTAAATTATTTAAAATCACGCCAAAGCAAAATATATAAAATTAAAATAATAAAAAAATAATAAAAAAATAAAAATAAAAAAAAAATAAAAACACATACTCGTATTATTAACGCCAATACCATCTGAAAAACGAAAAAAAAATTAAAGTTTGTATTTAAAAAAAGAAAGTTGATGGTGATCCCTTGAAGACGAAACGTCGGATTTCAAACCGGATATCATCATTGGATAGAGCGGAAAAAGTGGCAATGCAAAAGTGCAATTAGATTTGAAATCCGTTTTTAAATAAGCCCAGGAAAAAAATAAAACGATTTTTCAAAATTTCGGTTTTTTCCGGATATCTCCGTAAATACTCGGAATTTTAAAACTTTCTAAACGGCATATTGTTAGGCACTTAAATGCGCAATTTTGCCTTAATTTGACCGACACTGTATCTCTTACGGTTTTCGAGTTCCCCATACATAGACACGAATTCGAGCCACCCTGTACAGGTATCAAACGGCAGTGGTCAAGGTAGAACAAGCACCATAAGAAGATATATTGATCAAAAAAGAAGTTCGACATGGCGGTATCTCATCCCCCCTACTGTTTAAGCTATAGTCGGAAGCCATATTTAAGGAGGCATTGAATGGAGTTTAAGGCGGAATTAAGATCAACGGAACTATAATAAACAACATCTGATACGCTGACGATACCACTACAATAGCAAATGATAAACAGGAACTACGAAACATACTAGAACACGTAGTTCACTATAGTGAAATGTTCGGTTTATATCTTAATGTTTCCAAAGGCAAAGCACTGATTTTTCCCAAGAAACCGATAAATAAATACATACGTGTTAAAGGACAAACAATTTTACAAGTCCCACTATGAAAATATCTAAGAGCTAACATCAACAATGAATGTGACACGAAAAAAGAAACACTCTCAAGGATTGCACAGGCGTGGAAAATTTTCATGGGTATGAAAACATTTTTTCCTGTCTCCTGCTCTATGGTTGTGAAAAGTTGAACACTAGGTCAGACAGACTGAAAAATAATAGAAGCCTTCAAAATGTACATATACAAGCGGATGCTGCAAATTTTATGGGTACAGATGATTACTAACGATGAAGTATTCCAATACATGCACAAATAATAGTATATTATTTTATATGGAGGAAAAGTGATACTTTTCATGGCGCGCTCGTGTTTAACAGCCGAACGGAGTGAGGCTGGTAATAGAGAGCAAGCCATGAAAAGTAACTTTTCCTCCAATAAAATATGCTGTTTTTTCTTCAAATGTCGACAAATTAATGCAAAAACATCTCTTTTTAATAGTAGTAATAATAATTATTATTAAAGATAAGTGGGTTCGCAAGGGGGCTTAGACCGGTGTCGGTGAATAGGCACAGGTTGTTGCTATAGTAATGTAACATAAAGCTGTCAGTGGACACTGTCAACAATAATTATTATTTTAAAATTGCGTCTCCGATTGCGTTTTAATTCCGTATTGATAAGCAGTTATTGGGTAAGTTCGATTAAATAATAACCAATTTGTTCCTAAATTAGTGATTTTTAGAAATGCAGTGCACAAATTGAGTGATAAATACAAATTTTAGTTTAATAAATCTCGAGTTGTTGGCGCTTATTTAGTTGTTTGTTCGTATCTATGTTGCTATGACAACACTTTTACCTCCGCCGGCGGAAAAGTGAAAAGTAAAGCTCCGGCGGAGGAACAACGAAACTTCACGGCCGCCAACACAGTCGAGTAATGACGGATTTACTGACGTTTGAAGAAAAAAATAATTACTGAACACCATAAAAAAAGGAAGATACGTTATCTAGGCCATGTGCTGAGATGTCAAAGGTATAAGTTAATCCGACTTATAATAGAGGATAAAGTGCTGGGGAAGACATCAGTGGGCAAGCGCCAGAACTCATAGCTGAAGGATTTGAGAAGATGATTAAGCCGTTTGTATAAGGACATTTCGGAAAGAGAGGGCGAGATAAGAAGAAAAAGGTAAAAACTGATTATGCAAATTACACAAATTTTCAATTCTGTCTTAACTTAAAAAAGCTGATATCATTAAAAATAATTTTTATAATAATGTAAAAGTAGGCAGAGTAGGATTTATTCAATAACAAATAATAATATAAGACGCGAGTATGAGAATTACGACTCCAGTCGTAGGCAAGCCTCATAATGAACACGAGTGTCTTAATAGTCATTAATTATGAGTTGCATACGCTATTTTTTCTACGACCAGTCATAGTAATGAAAAATAAATATTTCAGCTTTCACAATTTACTAAGTAAATAGTATCTATGAACTTCTTAAATAGTCTTATGATAAATCAAATTTAGATTTTGACTACCTGCAAAAGATAACTAATCAAAGCCAAAGTTTACAGAATTAAAAATATTTACAGAATTAAAAATATAAGTTGGTACACTAAGCTCCAATTCAATGAAATCGTCATATCAAAGGCGAGCAGAGGACGCAACGAGACGGTAAAAAATGTAGGGGGTATTGAGGCAATAAGAGCCGAGTTTGACGCGATTTACATTGGTCAAAGCGCTATTGGGAACATAGAGTAAAATTTCCCGCTTAGTAAGTAATAAATGGAGGAATTTAAATAATGAAATATGTTTTCATTAAAATTTTGAAAAATATATTTTGTGAAGTCACAAAAAAAGATGAAAAGGTAAAGGCCTTATTCAGCATATTTTAAAAAAATTACGGTAAATACGATTGCATATTTAAACAAAATTTGTAAAATATATTATTTTTTACTTCAAGAATGAAATTTAATACCCCGTGCAAAATTCTTTATTTTAATTTATTTTGGGGATGAACTACATCATAGTTTTGCAAAAAACTTTACAAATTATTTTGGAAAAGTTTTGCAAAACTAATTGTCTACATTTTAGCAATTTCTATATTTCGTTAATTTTACCACAATAACTAATTAGCACAAAATTTAAAGTAATAGACTTTTAGATAAACCTATATTTTCACCCATCTTACATTATTTTGCAAATGCACAGAATCTGATTAAAAGTTACCTTTTTTAGTTGGTAACACGGTTGCATGGAACAGCATATGAATGTATACAGCTCCTAGAAAAATTTGCAAAACAGTTTTCATTAAAATTCAAACCACACATTCTAATACGGCTATGACATTACATTGGTGTATCATTCGCATATTTGTGGGATCCTATAAATTCTAAGGCACTTTTCCAGGCTCGACACCTGCAAGTTTTTTTTTATTACATACTCTATTGTACTCACTATAAATCGATATTAATATTGAACATTGATGGGAAGTAGGACAAATTTAACTTGTAAGATTTGACCCAAACATACAAGTGAAGTTAATTAAAGCTTATAATAAACTAATACATACCTACCCTTTTGGGCACCTAAAGAGCGATATATTGTCTGCCATTCGTCTTTCACAATCAACTACTGAACAAATATTTCAATTTTCGACTAGACATTTTACTTAGAAATCCACCAAAAACAAACCGCTATTTTTGAAATCTCACCCTATACGCCGGACCGTAAAAAATTTAAAATAAACTTAAATTACCTAGCTCTCCACTGTAGACTGGCACCAGTCTACCGGGCAGGCGGGGAGTCGCGGAGTGGAATTTGACGATGGCGCGGAGTGAATCAACTTGTATTTTTAATTCTGTAAACTTTGTCAAAGCTAACTGACTAGTCACGAATAATTAAGTAAAACATCAGTAGAAATCTATGTTATTATAATTTCGATATCCTTTTCAGTCCAGGGCAATACGTCTAAAATGTTATAACACGTGGCTCAGAAATACGCTTTTTGTATGTGATTTATCCAGAAGAGGAGATTGTTTATCGAAGTTTCATCTCAAAGCCCATGTTTCAGATATTTTGTTTATAAACACTACTTTTAAAGGTACTACTTTTATTTCGAGCAGGAGTTTATAGTTGGGAGTTTTATTCAATAAAGTAAAAAATAATAAATGGAATGGGCTTTTACGTAATAACTTTATGTGTGTGGCAGCTATCTGTAATCTGTAAGCCATTGGAAGTGTATTTGTCCCAATAGACGGAAACTCAATATTTGTAATACTATTTTTTTAATCTTGAAAGGAACACTTTTCAAAAAGAAACTTTACTGCATGATATGAGATGGATTACCATCGAACATCATTTGCTGTTTTATTCTATTATACTTACGATTTTTAAATTTATCTGAATGATTTAGTCTCTCCCCTAGATCCAAATTTTCCTCTTTCACGATGGAAAGTCTCTTGGAATCCGACCAAGAGGGACTTTGGTCTCCAGTTACCGAACTTGCTGAGCTGTTATAGCCACTGGATTCACCAGGGAATAGTTCTGATCCAGCTGCTTTACGTACCAATAGATTGAGCTGCCGAGATGACTTCATTAAACTGACAGCCTAAAATATAACATAACACATAAGTATATCATCTACTTATTTTTTTACATGAATATATTTTAAGCTGTCTTCAATTCTGATTTCTTCCCAACCGATTACATGGAATACAATAATAAACTAAACAAAAGGGGCATATATTATAGATATAGAGAAATACATTATGAAATATTAAAACAATAAAATTCACAGCCCTTTACAAAGATGCAAACGGCGAAGACGTTGAAAATGCCGAAGCAGAATGCAATGCTTATTAAATTTGATATCTGAGAAAACTTATAATTGTGTTGAAAGTAATAGTTGATATAAGTGTGGGTTAGTTTGGGTTAGATTAAATTAAATTACGTACGTTTTATGTACCAGAATATACCACATAAATGCATATTACTTCAAGTTTCTTTCTTTTTACAATTTATCACATTAAGTGTGGTTGTAAAAAACAAAATAACATTTGGATTCCATTCGTCTCTCAATTCCCGATCTAACGATATGCAACACTACTAGTCTGTCGTCAGAAACTAAAAGTCACCCCTAACACAATTTAATGTAAATAATGACTTTTAGCAGATTACGTAAGTTTAGTTTACCAAAATGTACCACACAAAAACATATTACTTCAAGTTTCTTTCGTTTTTACAATTTATAACATCAGGGGTGGTTGTAAAAACAAAAAAAAAACATTTGCATTCGATTCGTCTCTCAATCCCCGATCTAACAATATGCAACACGACTAGTCTGTCATGAGAAACTAAAAGTCACCCCTCACCCCCACCCATCCCTAACACAATTTAATGTAAAGAATGACTTTTACCAGATAACGTAAGTATAGTTTACCAAAATATACCACATAAATACATATTACTTCAAGTTTCGCTCCTTTTTGCAATTTATAACGTTAGGGGTGATTGTAAAAACCAAAAAAACATTTGTATTCGACTCGTCTCTCAATCCCCGATCTAACGCAGTTAACTTCACTTTATCTCAAAATATTTTACTTATTTAAGCCGGTTCCGATACGTTTTTTTTTAATTGATTTGGCTAGTTTTGGTTAGTAGTCTAATCTATTTTCGGTTAGTTTCACTTAGTCTCACCTTATTTTTGTCATTTCAACCGGTTCCGATACGTTATAATCAATTTTAACAGATTTGGTTAGTTTTGGTTAGTCGTTCAATCAACTTCCGGTTAGTTTCACTTAGTATCAACTTATTTTAGTCATTTGAAACGGTTACGATACGTTATAATCAATTTAAATCGATTTAGTTAGTTTTGGTTAGTCGGCGAATCAACTTTCGGCTAGTTTCACTTAGCGCCAACTTATTTTAGTCACTTGAGTAGGTTCCGATACGTTATGATAAATTTTATAGATTTGGTTGGTTTTGGTTAGTCGTCTAGTCAACTTTCGGTTAGTTTCACTTAGTGTCAACTTGTCTCACTTATTTGAGCCGGTTCCGATACGTAATAATCAATTTTAATAGAATTGGTTTGTCGATCAACTTTTAGGTAGTTTCACTTAGTCTCAATTTATTTTAGTCATTTGAACCGGTTCCGATACGTTATGATCAATTTTAATAGATTTGGTTAGTTTTGGTCAATCGCCCAAATAACTTTCCGTTAGTTTCACTTAGTCTCAACTTATTTTAGTCATTTGAAACGGTTACGATACGTTCTAATCAATTTTAATCGATTTAGTTAGTTTTGGTTAGTCGGCGAAACAACTTTCGGTTAGTTTCACTCAGCGTCAACTTATTTTAGTCATTTGAGTAAGTTCCGATACGTTATAGTAAATTTTATAGATTTGGTTGGTTTTCGTTAGTCGTCTAATCTACTTTCGTTTAGCTTCACTTAGTTTCAACTTGTTTTACTTATTTGAGTCGGTTCCGATACGTAATAATCAATTTTAATAGATTTGGTTAGTTTTAGTTTGTCAATCAACTTTTGGTTAGTTTCACTTCGGCTCAATTTATTTTAGTCATTTGAACTGGTTTCGATACGTTACATTCAATTTTAATAGATTTGGTTAGTTTTGGTCAGTCGTCCAATCAACTTTCGGCTAATTTCACAAACTAGCATTTTTGTAGTATACATATTTGAAACGATCTCCCACGCGTATGATGTCATGTGGCAAATGTAGCATGCACTTTTTCACGATTTGAGGCCCCATATTAGAATGACAGAAACATTTTCAATGTTAAAACATTGGAAAATTATCCGACACGACGCGACGTTTAATGTATTATCATCTTACAGTGCTCACAATGAATGATAGAGCCTGCTCAAGAAACATCGATCGTCGCCTTATTTTCAAAATTAAGCTCTGGGCTATGACCTAGACGAATCGATTTGTCAAGGGAGAATGCACAAAGGGCCTAATGGGGTCTAATGACCAGATTTCACATTCACTAATAGCTAAAAATGCAGTATTAAAGCAGGTGAGGCTTTCATAAGTATATATTTTGTAATATTTTTTAACACAATTAGTAGCATCATGTAAAGAGATCTTTAAATAAAAGTTACTCTATATTTTAATTGTTTTGTGTTATGTATATTGACACTTTTAAATAATGCATGCTTTTATTTTCCTTTTCAAACGAATTAATATGTATAGTTTAAAATTATAAGAATACGGCCCTAACAAATAGACTAATCGTCCTGTTACCAAAAAAATTAAACCTGTTGGGTAATATCGAAAATATGAGTATGAATTGTTCTTTAAGTAGTGGAATAATGAGAAAGGAAATTTAAATTTGTAATATCGTGGAAATAAAAGAATTTAAAGTAAAATTCTACAAGTGTAACATTATTTAGCAAACATTTGGATTTACATTATTTAATAGTATATTATGATATAAGTGTATAAGAGGGCCTTTAAAGCACGCGCGACATATTTCAAAACACGACGCGCAGCGGAGTGTTTTGTAAGTTGCAAGGGCTTTAAAGGCCTCTTATACACGTATATCATACGCTATTTTTTTATTACGAAGGCATCATAATCTCAAAAATGTTTTAAATAATAAAGTTAAGGGATATATTGACGAATATATTAATCTGTCACATTTGACATGATCAAATGTTTCTATAGCAACCTTTAAAAAAGTAAGCGCATCATAAACATCATTTTAAGCACGCTGCAGCGTGCGATAATCGTTGATTATGATGCATGCGTAATAAAAAAGCAAATATATGTATATAGTACCTAATTAAAAAGCAAAAAATTTTAATAACGAGACTAAGTTATTTCCAGAAAAAAAAATAAATACGTATATGTAAGACATAAACAAAAACGTAAATACATTGTTTAGGATTTGTTCCATGTGATTTCGTTTTTGTATTGTACTCTTTATTCAAACCTATATGCAATTATTATAAAGAACGTCCTATTTGAAAAAATTACAAAGAAGATATGTAAAAAACAGATTTTACAGATCGAAGTGGCAGATAGGTTGTATCTTCCCGAAATCTAATCAATCTTCGGCAAATTTGATACTCGGGTATTTTTTGGTGGCATTTTAAAGATCTCTAAAAAATATCACACAGGGTGGCGCATCGAAAACGAAACAGAGGCATTTACTGGCAGTTCAGTTCTTTTTTGAAAAAATGCTCAGACCCGTCGATTTTGTTTTCGTGGGGGACACAAAATTGGAAAAATATCACGTATACACGTGCAGCCCCCTAGGCGGGGGTGGCACCACCCCTAAAGTCTTAAACGTAAAGGGGGGTCGAATGATACATCATTGGAAAGGTCTTTCAATTCCCTTCATAATGATGTAAAATATCATATACTTCATTTCAGTAGTATTGGAGATTTATTGATTTAAAGCTTAAAGTAGACTTTAATAGGTACATCAGATTAGTTTGTACTACACTAAGAATTTTAAAGAAATTTGAGTAAACGCATTTACTTTTAATCTTTGTTCACTACACCCATGGTTTGTGAATCATTTTAGTATTGAAAATAGCGATTCGAACGTTTTGTGTGACAAAAAAGTTGTTATTGCGTTACATTTTTTCTTGAAGAAAGATAAGAAAAAAATGCCTCGTACTTATTGTAAATAATTTAGTACAGAGTTTCCGATTTATACGACCAAACTTTGTTGTTAAAATACCTTTTAACGCTTTATAATTTAACCATGTATATTCCACGGCAGAAAGGATTGAAATTATCGAAATATTTTTCGGAAATAATCAGTGCGCTAATAGAACAGCACAAATATTTAATGAGCGACATGAGAACAGTAACGTGCATCGAATAGCATATTTCATTACCAGTCCGGAAACTAGGCTTTTCCGGTGCGCGCACGACAGTTTCTGGTGTGAGGCGTAGCCGAACACCGGAAGTCGTGCAAGCACAGGAAAAGCTGTTTCTGGACGTGTAATGAACGATATTTTTCATAATACCTCTCCGAAATCATGACATAAACGTAAAATTATTATAATTTTACGTATCCAAAATCATGTCATAATACATTTTGTATTCAAATGAAAGCAAACGTCAAACTTGCAAGACAAGCAAGACAGCTATTTATCTAATATTCATGAAGTGTTGCTGTGGAAATGTGTTTGTATGCTTTGTTGTAATTGAATAGGCAGCTAATTTTGAAGTATTTGTGACAAGTAATGTCAGAATAAATAAAATAATTTTACTTAAAATTAGACTATTGACGCTAAAATGTACTAGATTAATCTTGTAGACTGCATCGCTGTATAATTTTAACCCAATTTATTATACTTTAT
Source organism: Pissodes strobi (assembly GCA_016904865.1). NCBI lineage: Eukaryota > Metazoa > Arthropoda > Insecta > Coleoptera > Curculionidae > Pissodes > Pissodes strobi. The sequence continues at coordinate 303,453 of MU182030.1, forward strand.
GCTTATTCTGTGACTAAATAACTGCAAATTTAGCATTTAAAATCAGGGAGCGGGAAAACTTTTCCCGTTCCCTAATTAGGGACCGGGAAAATTTTTCCAGTGCCCGGACCGAAAAGACTTACTTTCTTTGCTCTTCAGAGACGTCGAAAATGATAGTTTTCAGAGAGGTATTATGAAAAATAAGTTCTAGAACTTGTAGCTAAATTTCGGGAAACTGGATCAGTCGCCAATAAAAAACGCAACATCCAAAATCCCATAAGGAACGAAGCAATAGAAGTGATGGTTTTAGGGCAAGTTCATCTAGAACCTACGTTAAGTACCCGCAAATAATCGTAGTATCCAACGGATTCTCCAGGCCCATAGTTTTCATCCGTATAAAACTCATCTTGTACATAAACTTAATGAAGACGATTTTGATCGGCGATTACAATTTTGTGAAGAGATAAGTGAACGAATTATAAACGATGAATATTTTTTCTATTTAACACTTGCTTTTCCGAAGGATGTTCCTTTTTCTTAAATGGCGTAGTAAATCGTCATAACTGCCGATATTGGTCCGATTCTAATCACATAATTTATCATGAGGTACACACCCAACATCCACAAAAATTAAATGTTTGGGCTGGTATTTTTGGCGATCATTTAGTTGATCCTTTTTTCTTACCTGGAAATTTGACCGGTGAAATGTATTTAGAATTACTACAAAACGCCATAAATCCAGCCATTAACAACCATAATTGAAAATCAGAATGATCGGCGGTACATTGAGAATAGGTTGATGTTCCAACAGGATGGTGCCCCACCACATTACCCATTACTTGTTCGACAATATTTAGATCAGACGTTTCCTGGTCGATGGATTGGTAGAAGAGGTGCCATTGAATGGCCCCCAAGATCGCCAGATTTATCACCTTTGGATTTCTTTCCGTGGGGTCAAAAAGCAAAATCTATGCTACTCAGCCAACATCGTTACAAGATTTGCGACAAAGAATTGTGAATGAGTGTCTTCAAATTACTCCTGAAATATTGCAAAATGTGCGGTAACGTTTTGAGCAAAATCTCTATTACTGCATGGAGAGTCAAGGTGGTCATTTCCAACATTTACTTGGCTGACGGGTAAGTTCATTCTTGTTATGTTCTACTATTTTATATTTTTTTGACAGTCAAGTTTTTAAAATATTAAAATTAACTCTAACTTAAAAAGAATTCCGTGACGCACGAGTTAAAACTGCATTACAATAATAACTACTCTCATTTATTAATTTTTAAACAATTTGCTGCAAAATTTAATGCATTAATTGATCTCCACTAATGATGATGTATTACAGTTCTATTGAAGCTTTAAATCAATAAATCTCCAATACTACTGAACTGAAGTACATGATATTTTACATCATTATAAAGGGAATTGAAAGACCTTTAAAATGATGTATCATTCGACCCCCCTTTCCATTTAAGATTTTAGGGGTGGTGCCACCCCCGCCTAGGGGGCTGCACGTGTAAACGTGATTTTTTTCCAATTTTGTGTCCCCCACGAAAACAAAATCGACGGGTCTGAGCGTTTTTTCAAAAAAGAACTGAGCTGCCAGTAAATGCCTCTGTTTCGTTTTCGATGCGCCACCCTGTATATACATGTGCGTATGCATTTAGATCACCCTCCACATAATTATGTCGTTAACTACGCGGTGTCCGATATGCGTATTGGCATATTGTATTATTATACAGAGCAGCTGTAGTCTCATTCGCAGTATACTATGGCTTATGTTACGCGTAATTTCAAAATACAATATATACCGCGATTCAGACCACGACTGTGTTTTATCGGTCTGAAACGCAGTATATAATGGGTTAGTTTGGGTTAAAACTAACCAAATCTAATAACTAAATATTCCTTTGCTTTGTGCAAAACAATTTAAGACCTCTGTGTTATCAATTTTAATGTTCCTATGCGCGTTTAAAAGGGCAAGACCGCTTAGCCGCTCTTGACCAGTTGAATTGCACAAATAGTCTTTTAAACATTTCATTGTTGAAAATTATGCTTCCGATGAAGCTGTTGATCAAGGTAGAGTAGCAAGAATATTTAAAAAAGTATGTATATTGAGAAACATAGGTCGGATTGAGAAATACAAGTCGATTAGATGCTGATAATGAGTCAATACCATTTTTATGTCTTCCAACCTGAGGCGGCTTCGTTCATTTTTGTTTCCATAACTGTAACTCTATGGATAACGTCAGAAAAATTCTTCTATCTTTACTGTGTGAGTAATGCTTATAGTTGGCACTAGAAAATATAATGATGAAAGTGATGACGATTTTCAAATCTTTCAGATAGTTGTTCAATGACATCATCAAAGAAGGGAACAACTATGATTCGAAAATATTCTTCTGCAGTGGCTACCATGAGATTAGAACGATTCTGCTGACGTGCAACTATTTTAGGCATTTTTATTCACTCTTGATCATCCACAGACTTTATAATTATTTCGGATTTTTCAAAAATATTGCTAAAGTCCTGATCTTTAATCTTTAATTAACAGCTCCACTATGCAGGCTATTCTCCATATCTTACAGAACTGCATGCATTCCGTCTAGCTGGAAATGCGTTCAGGTGCAACCAATCCAGACGAAAGGTCAAAAACGATTCCAAATAACTACCGTCCAATTGCCTTAGTTCCCCTCATGTCCACAGAGAAACTCATCAACTAACAGCTCTTAAAATATCTCGAATCGGCAGGCATCATAAGCGATCGCCAGTATGGCTTTCCCAAGCACAGATCAATGGGAGATCTCCTGACTTACGTGACCTATCCGTGGACCAAAGCCATTGAGAGCTACGGTGAATCTCGTCCAGTGGCTCTCGACATATCCAAAGCATTTGAGAGAATGTGGCATCATGGATTGACAGCATACGGACTACCACCAGTACTGCTTCTATGGCTTTCCAATTTCTTAAGGGATCGAAGCATCCGAGTTGGTATTGATGGACATCTCTTGGAGGAATTTAAAATCAATGCCGGAGTTCCTGAAGGATGTATATTATCTCCTACACGATTCCTGCTCTATATCAACGATCTCTTATACAAGACAAATAATTATATTTACAGCTTTGCAGACGAGAGCACTCTTATATCCTCAATCATATCGCAGATCCCAATGGGCGCTGCTCGTTCCCAACGCGAGTGAGAAAATCAGATTGCTGCCATCAATGAGGATATGAACGCCATCATGGAATGGGGTGAGGAAAACAATGGCCAGTTTAACGCAAAAAAGATTCAAGCAGCTATCTTTTTAAAAAAAGTAAACACCGCAGGATCTGACTTATCAATGACAGGACAAACACTGACTCTGGCCTCATCCATAAGCTTGCTGGACGTCAACGTAGAAAACAGCGTGTCTTGGCGTAATCACGTCACCAAAATCGCCAAGGCAGCAGCACAAAAGCTTGGAGAACTCTATAGAGCAAAAAAGTTGTATACACCTCATCAGCTCTTACTGCTCTATAAGTCCCAGGAATACGGTTCCCATGTGTGGAGCTCGGCATCCAAACACTTGCTCAAGATATTGGATGCGTGGATGACCCAGAGTCGACTAAAACCTTGTTAGCCTGGACCATCGAAGAAAAGTGGCGGACCTATCTCTTTACTATCAATACTACCACGAAAGATGTTCGAACGAATTGGCATTTATGATTCCGCTCAGAGTTGTGCCAAACAGAAACACCCGTCAGACACAAGCTGGTCATCAACATACGATTCAGTTGCGAACACCTACGACGTCGCTATTACGGGACTCTTTTTTATGGAGAACTACCTCGCTCTGGAATGGACTTCCGAGAAGCGTCTTTCCTGAAAGCTACACCCTACAGCGTCCACCGTCTTCTCCGTACATGCACCGCTCGTTGAGTGGTATAGGATTTTCCTTTTGTATGTGTGTCGAACATAAAAACTATATTAAGTCTCATATTTTTTACCTCACTAATAACACTACTCACATGCTTAACAGCTCCAAATAGATCAAAATCGGCAGACTGTAGAATTCTGCATAAAGGTAGAGTAAATGCAAATAAAGCCGACGCCGTTAACAGGCTGATGGTAAACTCACTAGTCATAATCGATCTAAGGAAATGCAAAGCTGTTACGAAACCTTCGATGTCTTTTGCTAGTTTTGGTTGTTCTAGTGTTCCAACAATTGATTTAGAAACTTCAGTAAACCTAATTATTCTATCATAATTTTCGACCCAACTTAGTACATTTAATATGTAGTACATGTTAATTTATTATAAGTTTTAATATCTCAGGGCGCATAGTTGATATTTTTATATAATTTGCTGCAGATTTTATTCCAATGCAATTTCTACAAGAATGGGCAGGGCTAAATTTAAATAACCTGTTGTGACTCGTTTCACAACACTAATATTGATTGGCAAAAATATCTACACCATACGTGTATTTAGCAGTTAAAAGGACAAATATAAGTGCGTACAGACCTGACGAGACGCGCGCGCGACACGCACGCGACGCGCCCCCCGCGCGCATGCTACGCGTACGCGATGAGCGCGGTTGTCTCGCGCGCCTACTGCGAGCCATGTAGTGAGATGCGCTCGCCACGAATTGAACTTCTTCACTCCAGGCCTCCATGATTTCTCGCGCGATTGCTACGCGCCTACTAGTACCCGTCCACAATGCGCCTCACTATTTCTTTGATTTGCCGTCGAAAAACCGACAGCAGACGGGTAGTGACGCGCCTCGGACAGGCGGCATTAGCGCCGCGCGCGCTCCCCGTCCACACCTAGGAATTTTGGAATGTAGCGTGCGTGTCGCGCGCGTCGCGTCAGGTCTGTACGCACCTTAATATAGTCCGAGTGCGAGTTATAAAATATTGTATCACCTGTTGTGATGTTTCACAACACTAATATTAATTGGCTAAAATATATACACCATACGTTTTTTCTCACCTGGATGACGTAACTACAAATGGGTATAATTCCAACTTTACATCACCATGCCAATGAGGACAGCTATGCATAGATACCAAAACCAAGCGGAAGATAATTTCACCCTTACGTGAAAAGTTTTTTTTTTAATTTATCCAATTTTTTTAATACAAAATAATATTTTGTTATGTGCGATAGAAAATACTTCTTGAATGCATGATTTTATTATTATTTTTTTTTAATTTTCGCTCCCAATATCACTCATATTGTGTATGATTTTTTCTTTTATTTAGACTCGTCCTCAATATTCGAAATTTTAAAGATATACTTTTCGCTCAACTTACCTCATTAAAGGGAATATCGAAAAAATCTACATTGTTGCAATATAATATTTGATCTCCAGGCCTAAGTCCTGCATCTCTCGCTATTCCTCCTTCCTTGGTAAATTGAACAAATATCCCGGGTTTCCATTCTGGCCCCTTACAGATTCTAAAATTATAATAATCCTTATTAAAAAATGTCCATGTTATTAATATAAATAAGTTGTTAATATTAACGTGTTTCAATTTGGCAGAAGATATCAGGGTATTTTAAAAAAAAACATGTGCCAAGGCTTATGTGGCAATTCCTAAGCTAACCACGCTCCGCTACTAAGATACAGGATGTTAATAGTTTTTGAAATACTCTCTTCGCAGGTTGTTTCGAAAAACATCAGCTAACTACTTGTGGCGATTTTTTAGTTGACAATACCAGCAAAGTTTTGATAAATACGGGTCCGATAACACGTCGTTTTTGACATACGGAATGTAAAACATTCGGTTTCGTTTTTAGAAAAAGCACGTCTATGCATTTGCAAACGGATATCAAACTCAAATGAATGTCGGGGTTAATTTAATCCTACTTTCACCTGCCTTTAGAATTTATTCAGCAAAAATTAGTCAGTTGTGTGATCATCTGACACGACAGTGTTCCGCAATGCGTCTAATGAGACCTGAGCTTATTAGAAATGTCTTATAATACGGCCGTTGCCATCTTAAGGAACGCAATGAGTGTGCGGGCCAAGGATCTATGGCGAATTAGTGACCGAATTACCCCAGGAATGAGGTAGGCTGGTAATTGGGAGCTTCAGCGCCTTGTAGGGTGAGGGCTCTCCTAGTTCTGAAGAGGAGGGACTTGATGCTTGTGAGAGTGCTCTTCACAGGGAACTGTCCCTTGAACAGGCATTTGCACCTTCTGAATTGGTATCTGACTGAACCCAAACTAGTGACCTACACGCATGAGATCTCCCACCCGCGCTTTTACAATGCATT
>MU182030.1:324695-341042 GCA_016904865.1 Pissodes strobi
TGTGGTATATGTATATATATATATATATATACATATACCACACCCTTCATATAACTTTTCTTCAGTAGTACAGATATTAACATATTCTTCTTATTTTGGTTTTCAGCCAACTCTTACTATTTTTGGTTCATATCGGCGTAGGAGCTTCTGACATTTATTTTCCCTCTTTTCAGTCTTTGGTTTAACCACGATTTTGTTATTCTGAGAGAATATCTCAGCTTTACGGAGACGTCTTTAGAACTCTTACCATATAACTTACGTATTGTGGTTACGTTGTACTAAATATTTTTAATTTTTCTGAATAATAAACAACAGAAGTTTAAAAGAGGCCTAGGTTTTAGCGCAACCACTAAATATGTAGTAACTTATGGTACTAGGATTTTCCTCGGCTTATTGCAATAATACTAGTTACAGACATATCATCTCAAAGGAAATTATATAGCCGCAAACCATATATACGTTTATCGCAGGAGAGTGTGAGTAAAATAAGGATGTAAACACCTTTCTAAAAAAGACAGATCACTTGGTTGTTCGGATCAGAAGCGAATATTCATAATGGTTGAACATTATTACCTATTTAACTTAGTCCGAATACGTATACAGTTGGCGTCACATAAAAGTGTAAGCTTATGGTGCTTCTAGTGTTAATAACCCAAACTAACCCAAACTGCAGCTTCTTTGCAAGGACAAATTAACTTTTAGTTGTTTCGATAGCAGTAAAATATATCTCATTTTAGCATCGTGTATAAAACGAGAATTCATTTTAGTTGAAAAAGTATGGTTCTTCGGGAGAAAGGAACGCCAAATTGGAGAAAATATCTAAATAATAATTCGTTTGAAACTGCAGTGGTCGCTGTACCACTGAAAAAGGGTTAATAGTTAATCTATATTGTACATATTGCTCATGGTCATTCATTTTTACGTTTTTTTGGTATTCCGCGAAAGTAAGGTTATGACTGACAGTGTCAACGTTGTCTGCATGGTAACATTGTCAGCCTCAATGTAGTCCTGGGGGTAACATTATCACTATTAATGTTGATTTTAAGATAAACTATCACTGCCCATTCAACTGCAGATACGATTACCTAACCTATGATTTATTATTTTCAGATGCCACAAGGGAAAAAGCAAAAGCCAGCGTTATGAAGCATATAACGAAAAAGATATGCAAAAAGCGATTGAAGAAATAAAAATGGAAGTAAATATAGTGTCGTTGCTGAAAGATATGACGTAAACAGAACAACTCTAATGAACCACTGCAAAAATTTAATGTGGCAAAGTTGGACGCACACAACTTTTAACCAATTCCGAAGAGGAGATGCTAGTCCATTTCTTAGTCAAACTAAGCGAATGGGGGGTATGGCTTTGGCAGTTCAGATAGCTAGAGAGGTGTGTTCAAGATTAGTTCAGCAGAATGGACCGAGAAAATCTCTTAAAAATGACATACCGGATATTGAGTGGTGTATTATTTGTGAAAATCGATGGAAGCAACTCATTAGCCACAGGGTTGCTCAGAATTTACGTACAAATAGAGCCATTGCTGGAACAACCACTGTCATGGAAGAAATGGACGAAAAATTGGAGAATATAATCTCGCGCCTCGATTTGCAGAATAAGCCCCATATCTTTAACTGCGATGAGATCGGCTTTCAAACCGATACTGGTATCCATAAAGTACTTTGCAAGAGAGGAAGTCGTAACCTAATAAACTAGTTGGAAGTGCAACTAAGGCTACTTACACAGTTTTGATGTGTTGGAATGATTGGATGATTATCCTAAAATAATTTTATCAGGAAACGGTATATACAAATGTTGACAAGTTAGTGTTTTCTTCTTTAATGACGATATTGTCCGAATCTGAATTCATTTCATGGGCTAATGCCATATGGGGCTTTGCGAGTAGTGGAATTTATTCTCTATCAAAAGAGAGAACATTAGGAAAGGTAGAAACGACCGAAATCTTGAACAACAATATTGCATCGAAAATCAATCTTTCAAAGAAACAAGCATTTATACAATTTACATCAACTTCAAATTTGGAGGATCATAAAAAAGGTTAGAACTTGCTATGGCGTCGATTTTAACGAATAAGAATAATAAAGAAAAATCCGTCTAAGCGTAGTATTCGTAGCAGGATAAGCAGAAAATGTGCCGAAGTAAAAGTGATGAAATACAAGAGAGACTTAAAACAAGATTGGAAATTAGCACATTCAAAGGAAAAAAAAATAGCGAATCCAGTTCGTCAGAAAGTGACGTTCAAGTAGATTGCGATAATGATGGTATGGATGACGTTTTTGCCTCCTCACCAACATCTAACAATGATGCCGAAGAAGCTCACATGGACGAACATGAAAGAAGTCCCATAAAAAACGAAATAAAAGAAAGGTCATTCGCTCTACGAAATACGGAAATGCCCATTATGTAGGATGCATTTTTGAAACTAAGTACAGATACAGTAGAAATTAATTTCTTGCGAAAGAAAGGATTGTATTTAGTTGATCTCCATGTAGTCGATAAAGAAAATATTGAGTTTCATGACATCAAAAGGTATCAGAAGAACCTCACGTCTAGCGAGGAAAAAAATTTTTTCGTGACTAAATGACACTTAGTTGATTCACTTCTTTTCTCAACATTATTTACTTAAACTAAATAGATATTTATTAGTTTACTTGTAAAAAACTTTAGAAGCACAGATGCTTTTAATTCGAGTTCTTTTTATTATTATTACTTAAGTTACGCTTAACATGATAAACTAAAACAGGTATTGCCTAATCTAAAAAATTGAACCCGGACCTCTGCACATTATTTCTTTTGAAATTGTTTTCCAAAGTCATGTAAATATTTGTCCCTATTACCTTATATTAAACAAGGAACAATATTTACATAAAATTTCTTCATCTAATCCATAAATAACAGGTTAGACCGATGTGTGAAAGAAAATATCACTCGTACTATATTATTTAATAAATTGACACAAACATCTTATTAGGGAGCACTAGAAAATTTAATTAAAAGAAAATCAGGTGAAAATCGAGGATTTTCAAATTTAATGATAAAGAGTTCCGCGATATCTTAACATATACAGGATGTTCTGATAACTTCTTACCAAATGGGATTTTTTTTCAGAAAAAGTTCTGCTTCGTTAAAAAGTAAGATTGCTGTGCAATAAATTTTTGTATTTTATACAGGGAGACTCAAAAATCTAAATGTCTCAAATCTCCTTAATACAAGTCCATTTCAAATTGTGATTGAAGACCATGGTAGTTTAGTAACTAATAAGTTACTTTTAAGCGGGTCTTTTAAAATGTAATGAGATACAGGGTGGTTAAATTTAATTTTTACTCAAAAGTTATTAAATGACTAACAAAGAGTCAAAGACATAATACGCCACACTCACATAACATAATAATAAGTTTGCAGAATTTAGACCTCAACATGTCCTTTTCCATAGATTTTATAGTTCTTCTTGGAAATTCTGATAATGCTTCTCGTATCATATCGGGAGATATATCTCGAATTCATTGCCTTATAATTTCCTCCAAATGGTCAATATCTCGAAAAGGTCTGTGCTTGAACACCATTTCTTTCAATAACCCCCCGAGGAAGAAATCCAGGGGTGTAAGATCTGGGGACCTTGGTGGCCAGTGAATCTCATTGCGTCGTCCTATCCAGGGTGTCGAACAAGCTTCCTTCAAGTACTCGGTTATCCTTCTTGCGCTATGGCAAGGAGCGCCGTCTTGCTGGTACCAAAGACCACGACGGCAACGTCGCAAATTTAATGGCGGTTGGCGGTGCACTTATGCATTCAAACAGCTCGGTTCTTACAAAGTTTAAACACACATCTGCTGTATGGAGCCACTATTTAATTTTTTAGAATACCGCACCGAACATTTGTCTGGAAATAATATTGATCACGGCATTTAATAAAAAACTAACCAGATTTTAATAATTCGACAAAATTGTTTTTCACAATTTGACAAACACCTGAAACTAATGTAATAATAGATACCTTCACCAGTTTACGTTACGTGCAGGACGTTACGTGTACTAAATGTTTGATTTAAATTAAATAATTTGTCGTTTATTACCTTTTGAAAAAAAATTAAATTTAACCACCCTGTATCTCATTATATTTTAGAAGACCCGCTTAAAAGTAATTTATTTGTATTACTAAACTACCATGGTCTACAATCACAATTTGAAACGGAGTTGTGTTAAGGAGATTTGAGACATTTAGATTGTTGAGCCTGCCTGTATATAATGGAAAAATTTATTGCGCCACAATCTTATTTTTTAACTAACAGAAGTTTTTCTAAAGATTTTTTTTAAATCAATAATTACAATTTTCCTATTTGGTAAGAAGTTACCAGGACACGCTGTATATCTTGGGTTGCCTTTATCAAAAACTGCAGTAAAATTGTCCGTATCCTATTCAGGATATGCTGTATCAGAAAACAACATCACATCCTCCTTATATTCCAAAAAATATAGAAGTACACGGTATTCAGCTCACTATTAAAAGAATATATTTTGGAACACTCTGTAAATGTTGTTTTTTAGATTGTACTTGCAATCAACCAACAAAATGCTTTTATAGGGACTCCCTGTAGTATGGCTTGTGACGCTCTTTACATACCTACTCATAGTGTGGCACAAAGTGTCCTTCCCTCTGTTCATTTTTGAACGGATCAAATTAGAGAGCTCAAACTCGCAGACTCGGACCACTTTAATAGTTACATAGACCTTTTTAGGTATAAATAGAAATTAAAATCAAAGCTTATAATACTTTACTCACCCACATCCTAGTTTACTTTTTGGTGCAACCATAATATTTATCCTAATGTCATTAACCTTATCGCCTAATTGAGGAGAACCTCTAGTGGGTGAGCTCGGGTCCGTTATTATTTGCCAACTTAATCCATCTGTCTTCTTACTGTAAACAAAAAAAATCATCTGGTTTAGTACCCTCGAAAGTTACTGAGTTTTTGCTATTATGTTGATAGTTGCAGTACCTAAATATAAGATTGTTGCCAATCCTAGGTTTCAAAAACGTCCTCTATAAGGGGTTATATATACAGAGTGTTATAAATTCAAATATATGCATTAAGATCTCGGAAACCGTAAGAGCTATAGCAGCGCTTAAATGGACCAATACGACCCTCTAGCTATTTGATGTCTTTAAACGTGGCAAACATTTATCAAATGTTTACACTACTTCATTGTTGTACTGTTAACTATGAAGCGTAGAAGGACCAAAACGATTTTTTAAAATTATATTCAAAGCTTCTTTGTTTCAATTCTGATTTATAACTCTGAATTTAGAAAGATTGGTCTCAACTCAAACTTTCTTCTAAGAACCCAAAGTTAAATGTTTAAATTGAGACCTTAAAGCCTAAATTAAGAAATTTTCGGAATTTAGACGTTTTTCCTCAAATTCAGACTTTAATTCTGAATTCGGAGAAAAACTTCCGAATTAAGACTTTAAAGTCTGAATTAAATAAACTACATATATCGAAAATTCACTTTAACTTCGGTCGGCTGTCGTAGTTAACTTATCGATCAGTATTAAATGGTTTGTTTTCTTATACTTAATTGATCATTTATTGCAATCAGCTGTTTTATTGTTGTTTGTACTAAATATCGATTGAAAATGAGCTCCTGAATAACCAATACCGTACGTTATCGAGAGTGTTAATTTGCCGTTGTTTGCAACGACTTTGTTTGGATAAGGTTCAATGTTTCCAGCAGAAATAATATAATAATTTTAAAATTATACATAAAACGTTTGAACAAAGCATGTTTTTGAATCAAATGTATTTACTTATTACAATTATTTCTTTATGTTTGTGTTAATTAGTCAAGTCAGGGCGAAGTAAGAAATGGATCTAAGGCTGGGCGGTTTAAACTCGGGTTTAAACTTAAAGTAGATGGGATATTCAAATTAACTTGATTAAAACAACACCCCCAATGAAATTTGCTTCCGCAGAACCGGAACAAGAAATGCCAAGATTCTCTATGTTTGCTTTCAATGGAGTTGTCGATTTTCAAAACTACTTGTCACTTTTTGGTCGAATTTAAATAAAACTATACACAAAAGTGCACCGATATATTATAAGGAACAAGTCTAGAAATAGTTTTTTTGTATTAAAAAATAGGTCTTAAAGTAAAGTACAGTTCTAAAACTTGACTTATATTTTTATTTTGCAGATACAAAACTGTTAATTCTTTAGACAATTTCAAAACTAGCCTCGTTTCGTTATATTAGCCTGCAAAATTAGCTTGCAGTTTAGAACTGATCTTATTTCAAAGATATACGAGTACCTACTCAAGTTACAGATGCTTGAAAATTCTGTCGAATATAGATTTTCGCACAGCACGTGTTTCGTTTATTTTAATTATCGTACTTAACAAGATATATTATTTATACAAAAATAATTTAGAAGATAATGTAAAGACAGACGAAAGCGTTTGCGTTAGAGCAATATTATATGATAGAGTAAGAAAAAAATTAAGAAATGACCCTGAAAGAAAAACGTAGAGAAATTGGCCAGAAAACTTTTTTGTGCAAACTTTGCCTGAAGTTTGGGTTAGTCTGGTAATTTTAGGCACCCCCTAAATCGTTACCAATTACCCGGCTTATTCTTGCTACCAATTGCAAATTTAACGATGCAAGAAAAATTCACGAGCTGTTTTATAAACATAAAAAAAATTATCAGGATATATTTTTAGTAGAAAATTGTGAAGCTACATTGTCAAAAAGCAATAAAAAACCCGTACGTCATGAAAGTAAATGCGGAAAATCTTTTGCCTTAAAATATTTTATACAAACAAAAAAAAAAAGGAAGATTTATGAAAATGTAAGTTTGCCAGACAACCCTTATTCGGTTTTTGTTGATATTCAACTTTCGTTTCCAAAATATCTGTAGAAAATATTTGTGTAGTGGAGAATTGCCGAATGAGTTACGAGATTGTGACATAAGATGTCAAAACTATTCTGCACTTGGTCTTGCTCTACAAAGCGCAAATAAGACCGTGCTTAGAATATTGCTCACACATCTGGGGTGCCGCACCAAAGCACACCCTAAAGCTGTTGGATTCCATTCAGAAGAGAGTTGTGCGTCTCGTCGGCGACCCGGAGTTGACCCGGAATCTGGATAGTCTGGAACACCGTAGACATGTGGCCGAGATGTCCCTGTTTTACAGATACTTTCACGGCAGATGTTCCCAGGATTTGGCCCGCCTCATCCCGCCCCTGGCAACTCCTGCCAGACAGTCAAGACAGACGGCAAGAGCGCACCAGTTTGTCGTACAAGTGGAAGCACCTACACCATCGCTCTACAAGAACTCCTTTGTCTGGCGCACTGCATCACTGGGGAACTCACTCCCAGATCATCTGTTTCCCCCTAATTACGACCTACAACTATTCAAGAACCGTGTCAAATAAAATTCAGAAATGAATGAAAATGAAGCATGATTCCATTACAATCTTTTTAGTGTCGAAATTCTAACGTAACAAAACAATACATGCCAAGTAATTTAAATCCAAAAAAACTTTGGATAGTGTACAAATCTAAAAATCCAACAAATTTAGTAAACTCGAATGCTTCAAAAATGAAGGAATATGAAGCAGATTTTCATTACAATCTCACTAGTGTCGAAATTCTAACGTAACAAAACTATACATGCCAAGTAATTTAGCCACAAAAAGCTTTGGATAGTGTCAGATTTAAAAATCCAGAAAATTTGATAAACCACGAATGCTTCAGAAAAGAATGAAGATGAATCACGATTCCATTACTATCTCTCTACCGTCGAAATTCTAATCAACAAAACAATACATGACAGCGTTGACTGAATTCAGTCAACGATGTCATGTAACTTAAACACAATAAAATTTTGGATAGTGTACAAATTTCAAAAACCAGAAAATATGGTAAATAACGAATACTTTAAAAAATAATAAAGGTTAAGCATGATTCCATTACAACCTCAATAATATCGAAGTTCTAACGTAACAACGCAATACATGCCCAGCAATTTACATACAGAAAAGCTATGGATATTGTATAATTTTAAAACCCAGAAGATCTCGTAAACTACGAATGCATCAGAAATGAATGAAGATAAAGCATGGTTCCATTACAATCTCATTACAGTCGAAATTCTAACGCAACAAAACAATACATGCTAAGTAATTTAATTACAAAAAAAACTTTGGATAAAGTACAAATCTAAAAACCCAGAAAAGCTGGTAAACTACGAATGCTTCAGAAGTGAATGAAGATGAAGCATGGTTCCATCATAAACTCTTTACTGTCGAAATTCTAACGTAACAAGACAATACATGCCAAGCAATTTAAGTACAGAAAAGCTTTGGATAGCAGATAATCTAAAAACCCAGAAGATCTGGTAAACTACGAATGTATCAGAAATGAATGGCGATAAAGCATGATTCTATTACAACCTCACTACAGTCAAAATTGTAACGTAACAAAACAACACATGGCACGTAATTTAAACACAAAAAGCTTTAAATAGTGTACAAATCTAAAAACCCAGAAAATTTGGTAAACTGATACAGAAATGAATGAAAATGAAGCATAAATCCATTACAATCTCACTACTGCCGGAATTCTAACGTAACAAAACAACACGTGCCAAGTAATTTAAACACAGAAAAGTTTTGGATAGTGTCAAATCTAAAAAGCCCGAAAATTTGGTAAACTACGAATACTTTAGAAATGAATGAAGATGAAGTATGATTCCATTATGAGCTCTCTACTGTCAAAATTCTAGCGTAACAAAACAATACATGTCAAGTAATTTAAACCTAAAAAAAGCTTCGGATAATGTACAATGACCTAGAAAATTTGGTAAACTATGAATGCTTCAGAAATAAATGAAGATGAAGCGGGATTCCATTACAATCTCACTGTGACAAACAACACATGCCAAGTAAATTAAATACAGAAAGCTTTGGATCTAAAAATCCAGACAATTTGATAAACTACGAATACTTTTGAAATTAATGAAAATAAAACATGATTCCATTAGAATCTCATTACTATCGAAATTCTAACTTAACAAAACAATACATGCCAAGCAATTTTTAAACTCTGGGTAGTGTACAAATCTTAAAACCCAGAAAATTACGAATACTTTAAAAAAGAATAAAGACGAAGCATGATTCCATTACAATCTCACTGCTATCGAAATTCTAACGTAACAAAACAATATATGCCAAGTAATTTAAACCAATAAAGCTTTGGATAATGTCAAATCTAAAAATCTAGAATATTTGGTTAACTACGAATACTTTAGAAATAAATAAAGATGAAGCAGGATTCCGTTAGAGTCTCATTACTATCGAAACTCTACCTTAACAAAACAATACATGCCAATTAGTTTAAGCACAAAAACTCTGTATAGTGTAATTTAAACATGAAAAGCTTTAGATAGTCTACAAATCTAAAACCCAGCAAATTTGGTAAACTGTGAATAGTTCAGAGATATTTTTGCAATGAGTTTTAATTTTAGCTTTGCCAGTACTGCAACAGATGTGTGCTCTCGTTGCATAAATTTTGCGGAACGTATTTGCAACTCAAAAACATAGAAAGAAAAAATAGATGCCATGGTAGCTAGCCGTGCCCATAAATTAAAGCCAAATGCATTTTTTGAATCACTTCGGCATAATAAAGAAGACGAAATCACTTTATCATTTGACTGCCAGAAGAACATGATACTGTCCAAGTTTCCAGACCAGCAAACCTACTTTAGTAGGCAGCTTTACTATCCCAGAACGTCCAAAGCACTCCAAAGGGGTTTAGTGAGATTGTTTGATGGGTTTATCATCGCCTCCAAGTCCAGGATTTCACATGCAGGTGATTTAAATAATTTTATTGTTTTAATATCCAAATAATTTTATTTCCAGGTATAAAATCTGTACTTTTCTTCTGCGACGGCTGTGGAAGGTAAAATAAAAATGGAGCTTTGTTAGGCATGCTGTTTAAATTTTTTAATGTAACTTGGACTTCTTTAGAAATAATAGTTATAACATTCCCAGTACCAGGGCACTTTTTTATGCCCCTCCCTTCCAGATAGAGTATTTGGTAATATGAAACGTGTTACATATAAAGAGGAAACCATAATACAGCAAGAAGAATATCTGGAAATATCTTTGAGATTTGATGTTGTGCTGCAACTCTCAAAAGTTGTTAGCATCTTAGGTTGGAAAGAAACGTCTGAAAAGGCTTTTAAAACCCTTCAAAACTGGCATTTCTCATTTGTACCGATCTCGCAATAGGCACTCTTACATTAAGGGATGAACAGTATTCAACAAACGACTGCGGTTCAGATGCTACAATTTATAGAAAAAGAAAATCTGCCCTTTGTATTAGACCAAATAAATTAAGTGTAAAAACAAAACACTTCATTTTGGAGTAAATTGGAAAGGACCTTTGCTCAAGTATTACGTTCAATCGATGCAAGATGGAAATAACTCAGATGAAGCCCCTGTAATTAAAGATAAAATGCGAGACATAGATGAAATTTATTATGTACTTAATACAGAATTTTGTTTTATTTATTCTTGTTTAATGTTGGTAATATAATCGATATGCTACATTTCCAAAGCTCGTTTTATTTAAAATATAATTCCAAAACAAGCCTTATCGTTTTTTAAAAGCCATTTTTCTTAAAAATAGTTTAATTTTCAAAATGCTTGTGAACAAAGAAATGCATTAACCTGTAAAATTTTTGTGAATATTTGAAACAGTTTCGTAAAAAACAAAACATACAAACCGTTTTTTCCGATTTTCCTAAAATTTGACAAAAGTGCCAAAACGAATTTTGGAAATCGACAAACAACTCAATTTTTCGTCGGGTTCCGGAATTTTCGAAGCTCTGTATATAGTGCTCGCTTATTGTACTAAATTATAAGTACATCTTATAAGCCTAATTAAGTACAACTTTTTATTATGTCAATGCCTCAAAAAATGTAATACGTGTCAAACATTGCTGCATTGAAAAACTAGCCTTAGAAATTGCAAATCGGGAGCACATGCAAAAATGCAACTTCTCAAAATTTAACATATTTCGCCTAATAACGCAATGAAATTAATTTCACAATTATTACTTTTCTGTTGTGAAGTTCATGTTATGTTTTAATAGCAATAACAACAAGTTTATATTACCTACTTAAAATATTAAAATACCAAGAAATTGGTATTACTTTTTTAATTTATTAAAAAATACCTTGCTTTTTACTGAGATTATGTTTATTTAGCCTAATGTCATACGTTAAAATATTTCCCTGTGGCAAAACGTCGTAAGTCCCTCATTACCTTTTTTTTTAATTTTTACACAATTACACTCTTGCTATTTGCAATAGGTTTATATGTTTTAAAAAGTAGAAGCATTAATACATAATTCTGTTAAAATATAAGAAAATATAAAACAAAAGAAATTAAGTACCTTACAAAATAATGTTTGTGCAATTCTTTTTTTTGCTCTCCTGTAAAATTATGACATTATGGGTTACGACCTTTTGCCAAACACCATTGATAAATATTGACCTTGTCGAATAGATCGATGTCAAAATATTATATTGCTTATGCATCCTAGAAAATTCACAGATCATAAAATTATTAACAATGTTAAATTTAGTAAAGATTATTATGCTAAATTATTTTAAGTTATTCATATTGATAATTTAAATAATTTATAGATTTTATAGGCACATAAATATAAATAATATTATACAAGTTGTAATGCATTTTTTGTGAGAAGCTAGTTACACACTTTCTTCCATATCGTATAAGCATAAAGTTTTAAGTTTCATCTGTTTTTCATTCGGTACACGCCTAAAAATGAGTGATGTATATGATTATCCAAATAATTCATATCCAAGAAGCGTTGTACTTGAGATGTATTTCGTCTATAAACGAGCAAGCTAAGGATTATTTTAGTTGATTCTCATTCCGTTCTTAAATGCAAATCTATTCCGTGGTCACGTTGGGATCAGGCTTTGGCGATCTCAGAAGCTTAAACTATCTGAATCTTTGACAAGGGAAGGGAAGGGAGTGGACAGATAATCTCGCTTTACGGCAGCGCGCAGTACGTGTGATCAAAAATCGAACGGACGCCATTAATAGGAGCCAGACATTCAAAGCGGCACCTCCGTGTATTTTGGTGATTTTTGTTGTAAAAAACCTTCAAAATACTGACACTATCCAAAGCTTGTGTTAGACACGAAACGAGCAGCAAGTGCGGTGAAGGTTGCTCGAGTATTCTTATTCTTGCGGGCAAGGATAAGAAACTGATTTTGTGGTCTCAGTTAAAAGTACCCCAACGCGTATCTTCAATCGACTTACGGGCCGGTTCTGTGAACTTTTAACATTCAACTTGTACTCTGTACATATCTTTTCTGTAAATAACAAAAAATTTAGCGTTTTTTGCCGTAAATTCCTGAGCTCGGGGACGGATCCCCGGCTATTGAAGCCAGCAAAATGATCGAATCTGACGACGAGGACATCTCTATATCGTCAAATGCTTCTCACTTATCCTCCGTCGAAATTATACTGGAAAAAAACAGGAAGAACTATCGTAGAATGACTCAGTATTTAAAGAAATGTAAAACATGCTGCTTTTTAATAGAGCCGCTGCGATCTATATCTGGCAAGGAGCCAAAATCGCTCACACATGAACTAAACAAAGCTATAGACCATCTCAACCTTGAGCATGGTCTTCGAAAGAAGGAAAACGTGCAGGCAAAAATCGACACCGGCAGAAAAAAAGCCCAAGATCGATAGAAAGCTCATGGACCCAAAAACAACCACCTGCACTAGGGATTCTACTGCCGTCAACCCGTCAGTAACGCAAAAAGCGCCCCTAGAGACTGCCCTACAGCCAGCAACTACTACCAAAGAAATTGTAAACACTTTTCCCCCTGCCTCCACCTCTGCGCCCTTGATACCACCGGGCATAGATAGCTCAGTGTTCAAAACACCCTACAAGACTTTGCCCTTCAAGAAACACGTCAAAATTGTGCAACTTGACGCCGGAGGTAAACCCTCGATCCTGACGCAAAACCGGTACGAGCCCCTATCTGATATGGAGGAGGACGCTGTAAGCGAAATATCATCGGCTACGAGCAGCGCCAAGAAAACCAGCACCAGAAACGCAAAGAGGAAGTCGGAGGTACTTGACGATACACAGAAAATATCCCCAAAAACAAAAAAGAAAGGCCCTGTCCCGCCAATTGTGATTCAGGGCAAGTTTCAAAATCCCAAGGCCCTACAAGCGTACCTCAAATGCCATCAAATATCCAAATACACTCTAAGATATACAAAAAGTACCGTAATCGTCTATTGCGAGCTAGAAAAGGACTGGGCTTTCCTAAAGCGTAGCTTGGACCAAGATCAAGTGCAATACCACCCTTATGCGGAAACCACCCAGAAGACAAAGGCCTTTGTTTTGAGGGGACTTGACGGCGATATCAAAATTACGGACATCAGGCATGAGTTAACAGATCTTTATAACATCGACGCAAAGAATATATATTTAATGAAACAAACGCGAGTGCCACTCTATCTAGTAGTCCTCAACTCAGTTTACTCATTGAAAAAATTTAACCAAGAGTGCAAAACTATTTTAGATGTTCGCGTAACCTGGGAAAACCGTATCTCGGATAAACCCATTATTCAATGCAAACGTTGTCAGGGATTAGGGCACGCTGCAACGTACTGTCGTAGAAATTACAAATGCTCAAAATGCGCGGGCCCGCACGAGATAACGTCATGTGAGGGCACGTTAATAAAATGTGCTAACTGCGGGGGTGACCATCGTTCCATTAGCAGCAATTGCCCGGTATACATATACAAGCTTAGCTTGCTGGCACCACCAAAAGCCAAACAGACGTTCAAGCCTGCACCGCCACCGGCTAGGCACGTGTGGCAAAATAATCAACAGCCTGCAAGAACTGGTCAGCGAAGAGGCCAGGGTCAAAACAATGACCAACATCACGAACAAGAAGAAGATCGACGTGAGAGAACCTACGACCGGCAATTCCCAGACACGCTGGGAAAGAATAAAACACAATCACAAGAAAACACAAAAGAAATAAACAACAGAAACCGAAATGTAAGTGCTAGGCCTGATAGTACAAGCTCAAACTTAATTTCTCAGTCAGATTTTAACACTAACCTTAAAAGGCTATCTAATACAATAAATGAAATCAATTCTTTGGTGAATATCGACGAACTTTTCTTTGCACTTGACGAGTTCCTCTCGTTACTGAGATCTTGCAGTGGCGACAAAGTAGCCATAGTGCAGGCCACTGTGAGATTTTTCACGGAAGAGCTCGGTAAGTACAACATATAATGTATTATAGTTATAGTTTATGTTCGATATATGTAGTTGGAACTGCAATTCAATCAGGAACAAATTGGGCGAGTTCAAACACTTTGTGCATAAAAATCCTTTCCTGGTTATCTTTCTATTAGAAACCCGCATCGAACCATCGATTCGGGGCTATCAGATCGAAAGATTTGAGAGACCGAATCCGAGAGGGGGGGGGGGGGGGGGGGGCCTGGCGTTGCCTGCCTGATTCGCAGATCGCTCAACTACAAAAGAATCCCGAATGTCGAGATTCCGATAGACCACGTTGGTATCGAGATCGAGGGCGGGCTGCGGATCATTGGGGCCTATGCCCGCCCCCATTTACCTTTCACCCGCGAAGACTTCCTCGCCTTCTTCCCGAATAATAGGAGGACTCTTCTGATTGGCGACTTAAATGCCCCCCACGTTATCTGGGGAGGCGCGTCGACAAACAGAGCAGCCCGAATATTATACTCAATAATAGAAAGTAACACGGACTTACTGTTTCACCGCTCCGAGCTTCCCACTTTCTACTCAAAATACAGTCAAAATGCCTCCTACCTGGATGTTGCGATCTCGAGGGGCATTGCTGACACTTCACCTCTCCGAACAATGGACACTCTAAACTCGGACCACCTCCCAGTTGTGATTGGCATGAAAGAAAGGCACTATGAGAGCAGGGAAACTTGCATCTCTTACAAATATTTCAACTGGGTGGAGTTCCGACGTAGGCTCAACGGGGTTACGTTGATCCCCAAACAGATAGATAGCATCCAGCAGTTAGAGGCCCAAGTCCAGACCTTTACCTCAAATATCCAGCGTATCAGAGATACTTACCCTTCCAGACCACATCCTGGACCAAATTGCTGTTAGAAATAGAATCAGGCGCAGATGGCAAATGAATAGAGCACGCATCGACCGAATCCGCGTGAACGCACTCACGGAATCAATCAAGACGCAAATACGGGACTTTAGGATATCAAAATGGATGTACTATATTAACACCATAAACAGGCAAGACGGCTCCCTCTGGAAACTCGCCAGGAATATCCGCGGAACCTTCGCGCCCCTCCCAGCAATCCAGCATAATGGGCTGGAAGTCATTAGCGACCAGGGCAAAGCGGAGGCCTTCGCGGACTTCTTGGAGGGAATACATGGAGAAAACCCAGACACCACACGCTTTCACGTTGACATAACCACAACAACTGACAAATTTAAACGGCAAAAATACCCTATACTGACTATGAACAGACTATTAGTAACGCCACCTGAACTAAAGAAAATCCTTAGCCATCTGCCCCGAAATAAAGCTCCAGGACATGATACCCTACCTTATTCGACCCTACGCAACTTACCTAACAAATCCCTAATCCACTGCATGCATATTGTCAACGCTATTATTTGCCTCCAGCACTTCCCTATTCCCTGGAAGCGCGCGAATATAGTGATGATTCACAAAGTGGGGAAAGACCCGAAACTAAACGGCTCTTACAGGCCGATTTCCTTGCTGCCTACCATGGGGAAGGTGGCTGAAAGGCTCCTCTTGTCTAGGATGGGTGACATTGCCGAAAAGCTTAAAGTTCTCCCAAATGAACAGTTTGGCTTCAGAGCCAGACATAGCACGGCTATGCTGGCGGCAAAAATCGCCCAAGACACCATCGACGGCTTTAACCGGAAGCAAAGCACTGCACTCCTCCTCCTAGATATTGAGCGAGCTTTCGACAAGGTATGGCATGATGGCCTGCTATATAAAATGCACGTCAAGCATAGTTTTCCACTGCATTTAGTAGCGCTCATACAGTCATACCTTGCCGAACGCACCTTCTCCGTACGGGCTGGCAAGGCTCAGTCGACTGTAAGGTCTTTAACCCATTAACGCCTAGCGTCACCATATGGGCTCACTACGCACCATGTTTCAAAGTCATGTGGTGGGGATAACCTCGCTCGCTTTTTAATCGTCTCCACACGCCA
>MU182030.1:371042-396217 GCA_016904865.1 Pissodes strobi
AAACCGTCCAGCAGCTGCGACAAGCTGTCGACCAGCTACAACAACTGCAACAAGCCGTTGTGCAGCTGCAGCATCAACATCAACAGCCGCAACAACCACCCCAGCAACCACCCCAGCAACCACCCCAACAACATTTCAACAATGTTAGGAGGAGACTGTTTCTGGATGCTGTGTCCTCCGATGAGGACTCCGATGTGGACTTTGAGGCGGCGACACTTCGGTGGCAGTTGCGGCCACCTGTTCAGGATGCTTCATGTTCAACAACAAACCCCGACCTATAGATTTTAAACAATTTAGTGCCCCATAAACATTTAGTGCCCCCAAATCAATTAGTGCCAGTAGAGATGATTTTAGGATTAATATTTAATTAAATTAGTGCATAAGTAAGTACATAATATGGTAAATTTTAAGGTAATAAATTATTTTTTTCAAAATTTTCAAGTAATCTACTTTTTAAACAACATTCTATTAGAAAACTAATTGCTTAAAGTACACAAAAGGTCAAATTTTAGCTAATAAATATTTTTAAATTTTCAAGTAATCTACTTAACGTTTTATTAAAAACGCATTATTTAATTATTAGATTAGTACACAAGCAAGAAAATAAAATAGCCATTTTTCGTTGATAAATAATTTAAAATTCATATTAATCTTTTATCATCTATAAATATGAGATAATCGGATTTTATGTATAAATATATATATTTGTAGTATTATACCAAATGTGCATATCGTAAACAGTATTTAAAAATATTAGAATTATTATTTTAATAAATTAATATGTGAGCAAGCAAATGAAATAGCGTTTTCGTTAATAAATTATTAAACCTCATATTTAATATTTTATTATCAATTAATGGTTATTGGAAGTATACCCCGAATATGTCCTTCGTAAACAGTAAATAAAATATTTACTAGTAGTTAATTTTTATAGTTAATGCAAAAAAATTTAAATAGCTTTCTCTAATATGTTAATATAGAAAAATGATCGTTCACACTCAATTTTGTGAGCCAGTTTGTCTTTAATATATAAATAAAAATATTTAAATTATTTTGTGAAATTTATTGTTGTTTTTTTTAAATAACTACTATTTTATTTTAATACTAGTTAAATTGAATTCAAAATTTGTATAGTTGGTTATTTTTATAGTTAATATAAGAAAACGATTGAAATAAGCTTATCTAATACGATATTATAGGAATATGAGTGTTTGCATCAATATCAAAAACTTCATTAGTAACATTACAATAGGTTAAATAAAGGATATTTAAATTATTTTGCCAAATTTTATTGTTGTTTTTCAAATAACTACTATGTCATTTTAATAATAGTTAAACGGAATTCAAAATTTGTATAGGTTATTTTTTTATATAGTTAATCCAAGAAAGCGATTAAAATAAGCTTATCTAATACGATACTATAGGAATATGAGTGTTTGCATCATTATCAAAAAATTCATTAGTAACATTACAATAGGATGAATTAAAATATTTAAATTATTTTGCCAAATTTTATTGTTGGTTTTCAAATAACTACTATGCCATTTTAATAATAGTTAAATGGAATTCAAAATTTGTACATGTTATTTCTTTTATGGTAAATACAAGAAAACGATTAAAATGAGCTTATCTAATACGGTACTATAGGAATATGAGTGTTTGCATCAATGTCAAAAACTTCATTAGTAACATTACAATATACACAAGCGTTTGGTATGGTTATGTGATACAATGATCTGGAACAAATTATACATTTCAAATCATTAATTGAATATTCCATTTTCCTCTTATAATGGGTATTAACATGTTTATGAATAGTAGAATTTTGAAAAAAACTGAGATGAAGTGAAAAACAAAAATAACACAATATATGATCTTCTCTATCCGGAAATGTTGTTAACAGCATAACTCTGCGTTATGCAAAACACTCGGTTGAAAAAACCAATCTCATTATAGTTTTCAAGGAACACCACATTTCCATCAGCATATTCATCTTCTGCATCCGTTTCCATTTCTTCTGGATTGGATGGTTCTGCTACGATTTGCATAAAATTGTTGACATCATGGTCACCTATAGATTGAAAATTTTCGATGTCTATTGAACCTAAATCTCTAACATTTAGAAAGTCCAAAACTCTCTGGATGTTTACATCATCCCTAATATCATCCATTTTGTATTGCTAATATCAAAACTTCTTTCTTCACTAAAACCACTTATAATTGCCAGACAAATTTCTATAGACTGTTCGTCTATGGGATTTTTGTTATTTACTTTAATTTTTTCACCACTTGCTTTTTGGAACCACTATTTCTTTTTCGTTTTCTTGTATTCACCATTATCTACCTGTACAAATTTTGAATTAAAGTTTTGAACCCTAAGCTGCTACTTTTATAATAGCTGTTTAAGTGGGGAATAAAAGCTTAAGGTTACGTACAAAATGTATCAAGGTTATACCAAAGGCAACACCTTGTTTCATGGTGGGAGAACGTCCTCGGTAGGCGGAGTGTCGACATGTATCAAGGTTACACCGAGGCGAAATTGAACAAGGTTACATTACAGAGTGAATCAACACCCAGACTTATGTGTATCTTAATAGTAGAACTAACACTTTACAGGACTGCACAAACTTATTTCATGATGAGAGAGACTC
Source organism: Pissodes strobi (assembly GCA_016904865.1). NCBI lineage: Eukaryota > Metazoa > Arthropoda > Insecta > Coleoptera > Curculionidae > Pissodes > Pissodes strobi. The sequence goes on from MU182030.1 coordinate 373,694, forward strand.
CTCAAAACCCACCGAGAGAGAGCCCTCACGGAGGAGGTAATTACCTCCTCCGTGAGGACTCACTCTCGTTAACACACTACTCTGCTACCGTTTTACCGAAATCGGAAAATCAGTTTAAACATTCCAAAAACGGAATTAGCGATTCTTACTAGGAAATACAAAGACACCGAGATAACGCCCCTCGAAATAGAGGGTAACACAATCAACGTCAAAAATAAAGTAAAGTATCATTTTTGACAGAAGACTCAACTTCAGCAAACATGTCCTAGAGATTAAAAGAAAAAATGCGGCTGTATATAAAAGCCTGAATTTGTTGATAAGGCCAAGATCCTTTCTAAGTCCTACAAATAAAGTAGCTATCTACAAAACAGTAGTCAGGCCAGCTCTTTTGTACGGAGCCCCTGTTTGGTGTTCTATCGCGAGAACACACAAAAACGCACTCCAAATAATTCAAAACCGTTACCTGCGTGCCGCCTTCTCGGCGAGTCGCTATACCAGGATCACCGACTTGCATGCCTGGGCAGACATTGCTACAATCGAAGAACATATCGACAAGATGGCATGTAAGTTCTACGATTCTGGTATCCGCGGCTCGCCGATCACTGCTGGCATAGCGGAACTGCACCACAACCCCGCGAACGTACCCAAGCATGGGCCAGTACAGAGAGCAACATCAAACCCCCCGCCCGCCTGAATAAATTTAAGATTACAGACCTTAACTTATGTACATATGTATATATACAACACACATTAATACCGCACAATCAAGCACTAATCAAGCAATAATAATGCATCAGTTATATAATGCACATAGAATAAAATACGTTCACTAATTAACTACACCACTATATAGTAGTATATAGACTAGGAAATAGACCCACTGGCTGGTTCTCCTTGCTATGCAATGGTTTGCCGACTACTCGACCTAGTTCCTGTACATAGCTGATTCTGTATATAGTAGACCTGTAAATAATATAACTGTAAAATTTAAACTGTAAATAGTCATCTCTATGACTTCGATATACACAGACTGCCTCAGCTGCCTGTGCCTCCTTGCTGGATGAGAATTCTGGGAGGGCTTGCTTGATCTAAACCTGATTGAATGGGCCATCGCCTGACATGCAGTACCAACTGTCCCGCACAAAAGGACACATAAATGTGACCCCGCATGTTTATATACTAAGTAAACCAAAGAAACGAGAGAGAGGTTTTTTCATTGAGTTTTTCCTCTGTTTCCTTCCGCACTCTTTAAAAACTGTATAACAAGCATACATTCTACAACAGCCTCTGGTAATGATCATTGCACTATATTTGAAGGGTAAGATGCCCACAAAATGAGCTTATACTAGCATGAAATAGCACATAGGGTTTTAGTAACTTAGAATAGGCAGGCCATCAGCCGTAAACAATTAAGTTGAAGTGAGTAAGCCAATAGCCGGTTACGCAGAGCGAAGGCGAAACTCGCTGATGCACAAAAATCGCGATCTAAATACTTAGTCCCATGAAGTTGTAATGGAGGTTTTGGAATAAATATTGTATTGTATTGTAATATGGTGTTTTGTTGTGCTTATGGCTGCAAAAGTCGCAATGACCGAAAGGAGCCTGGAATTACTTTTCACAGGTAAATACAGTTTACACCTAGTTCTTGCTGACGCTAATATTTATTATTTATTTTCTTTGTGTGAGCTGAGATATAGATTATTTCAAAATATGATTACGAGTATACTTCAGGCTTCCTTTCTTTGTAATTTTATACTAGGTACCTTTGTTAACATTTTTCAGTCATGATTGCTAATAAGAATCACATAATTCCCATTGAAAATGGCGCAATCACTCGAGATTCTCTTTAGTTCTCAATTGCCCTGCTTCATATTATATGAGTGATATAGGCCATTATATCTCCGGTCGATCTCTGTTTGCGGAAGCCGTATTGGTTACCGCTAATTATTCCGTTGGTCTTGAGGTACTTGAGCAGTGGCTCCATGACTTTGGAGATTATTGGAAGCAAGGAAATTGCGAGATAGTTTGAGGGCGTGGTTTTCTTGCCTTTTTTTTGAACAGGTTGTACTCGAGCCAAGAAGATGGGTAAATCCCTTTTCGATAAGACAGAGAAAAAGTGTGAAAAAATGGGTGTTAGTTCGTTGGCGCAGTTCTTTAACACGCTGGCAGGTATTCCTTCCGGCCCTGATGCCTTTTGCGAATCTAGCTCTTTGAGGATTTTACGAATGTCACGGTGGTGAAACTTAACTTTCGTCATGGTCGTGTTGATGTTGGATATCGTGGAGAGAGCCTTGCCATGGGGGACGTTTAAGGTTTAGTGCGATAAAAACATTTCGGCAAGCATGTTTTGCTTTTTCTTTGTCGTCCGTGAAAGGTGGAAGAGCGGTTTTTGTAAAGTTATTGCTTACTGCTTTTGCTACCGACCAGCAATTCCTGGAGGCACTGGGGCATTGCAACAGTTTATTCCTGGTTCTTTGATTACATTTGTTCTTAGTTTCGTCAATCACACGTTTGAATTCGTTTCTCGCGTCGGTAAAATAACTGCGACTTTCACCGTTCTGATTTTGCTGTCAATACTTGTAGTTGTTTTCTACCTACGGCTCTTTCGAATCTTCTGTCGAACAAGGGTTTTCTTTTTGACGAATTTGGAATTATGGTTCCATTCTTGAAGCGATTACCTGGGTTAGTTGGGTTCGCAACAGACTGACGGGTCGTGAGTGCCAAATCAGACGTCGAGCCAAGGAAAATCCAGGTAGAGCTCTCTTAGATCCTTCCAGTTTGCACAATTGTAATGCCAGATTTTACGAGGCAATGGTGGATCATTCTGTAGGAGTGGCAGTTCACAACCCGTTGTAATAAGTTTGTGGTCGGAAGTACCTAATGGCAGACCAAACTGTAATTGTGTACTGGTCAGGATTTTTAGTTAGAAAAAGATCCAGGAGAGCGGCAAATTCACCCCTCTCTGAGATCCGAGTTGGTTCGTCTACAAGTTGAGTAAGCCCGCAGCTGGTGACAAATGCTTCAGCTTCTCTTGTTCTGTTTTGATGTTTGAGCCAGTTGATGTTATGGGCATTGAAATCTCCCAGAACGATTATTTTTGAATTGGGGTGATCGAAAAACTTTGCTAGGCCCTATCGCTCGGAGAGCAATAGAGACATATGAACTTGGTTAATCCTGTGGTGAACTTGAGCCACACAAGGTTGTTCGGTTCGAGTGTTTCCTCGCGGTGACACGAAAGGTCGCTTCGAATAAAGAGGCATATTTCGGTTCATGAAGTCTCTGTTTCTCTAAGCAAATTGAGAGCGGATTTAGAGGGTCTACACTTTACACTAAATTCATTAAATATTTTTGTTGAGCATTGGAAAATATGAATTTGAATTAAAATACCTTAATATTTTTATAGAAAGTGCTGAAAATACCCTTTCCTTGCTGCAATACATCCGGGAGTATTCCTTACAACTTGGAACGCATCGATGATACGTTGACGGAGGATCTCAACCGAAGGCACCGACCCTGCATTATAAATTACTGTGTTCAGATATCCCCATAAAAAAATCCAGCGGGGTGCAATTCGGGGAGTGTGGTGACCAAGCTTGCTCTACGAATTCACCGAGTCAGAAACACTAAGTCTAAATGATCGCACAGTGTCACACGAAAATAAGAGGAAGCATCATTGTGTATGAACCACGAAAGTTTACAGGCACATTGTCGAATAAATCATTTAAATTGTTTTACAGGACGTCTAAATATTTATCACCATTTAAAATTGCCGAAAAAAGGAGCAATTTCTTGGCACAGGCGGTATTTTCTGATCTCGTGGGATTTTCTTGTGCCCGAGCACGTGCATTGCGAAAATTCACCACTCCGTTGCTCATAAATTGCGCTTCGTCAGGAAAAGGGATTCGGGACAAAAAAAATAAGGATCGCTCGTGCAATTACGAAGTACCCACCTTGAGAACTGCAAGAGTCGGTGCCGCAGGAAACTCGAGGTACCAAAAAAACCTTGGACGCGTTGGATATCATACGGGTATAAGCAGATTCGTGCAAAATTCGTCAGATAGTTGAAATATCAAAACACTCAAATCGCTTCCTATTTGTCGAGTGCGTAAATTGAGCTTCTTCTCAATGAAAATATCTTCCTCTCTTATTGGGTTGCGGACTTCTCGTGGTCTGCCAACATCGTCTGTGACGTCTGTCGTATTCCCGGAGGTGTTGATGAGAATTTGTAAATATTCTGTCGTTGAGAAGCCGGTGATCAGGAAATCTTATAGCGTACAACCTTCGAGGTTCAAGTGCGTTACTATCAGCCAGACCATAAACAGAATGGATGTCAACGAGATGTTTGAATGAATATGGTTCATTTTCCAACATAAAAGTAAGCAAAAAGAAATTGTACCTATACTAAAACGAAAAACACGGTCGATCAGACGTAAAACCACTTCCAACTAAACCAAAGTGTCAACAACGAAAAACGCTATATAATTTACTTGACATAAAACGTGAAAAAAAATAATACAAAGAAATAAAATAAGCAGAAACAGTCCACTGCGTTTTTTTAGTTTGGTAGCTCCTCTTTTGTTCACCAGCGATTTTTTCAAAAACGGTTAGTTTGGGTTGCCTGACTAGATGGTGTTTTTTAATTCTCAAATTACTCTTCAGAAACATAAAATTTAGGCTGTTCCAAGTGTAGACCCCCTCAATTTTTCCTCCTCCCTCTCCATCAAAATTAGGTTTAGGCAATTTTTGTGGCAAGAATGAATAGAACGCTTAAAATAATAGGGACTTAAACTTTCTAAAGAGATTTGATGCATAACTGTAGTCATCACATTTCAAAATAAACAATTTGTTTCGCGCAACTTATGATGATTGTAGCTCGGAGGGTGTGCATCTGATTTCTCCAAGCTAACCTTCTTTGCCACAACTATGCTAATATGATGGGTAACATTCAATTTGGCTTAAAATTGCTGATCAGACTTTGAACTGTGATGACTACCTTACCGAAGTATAATAGTTGCCGCCATAAACGCCTATTTGAAAAAAATGGACGAAACAGTCGATACGGCTGACATAAAGTCTCTTGAATACCGTTGAGAAAAAAATGTATTGAGGTGAGCTCCGGGCGGCTTATGTTAAACAATCAAATGCGGTTCTAGTATCTTATTGCTGTTCTTCTTGGAAAGTCGCTCGAGTGCAACCTGTCCAAAAAAAGGCAGGAAAACCACGCCCTCAAACAATCGCTCAATTGTCTTGTTTCCAATAATCTTCAAAGTCATGGAACATGTAGTCAATCGGCAACTAGTCAAGTACCTCGAGAACAACAGAATAATTAGCGATAACCAATACGGCTTTCGCAAAGAGAGATCGAGAGGAGATATGTTGGCCTATGTCACTCATATATGGAGTAAATCAATTGAGAACTACTAGCCATTGCGTTGGATATGTCGAAGACATTCGACAGATGACGGATTACTGACCAGTACAGAATTGCAGTTGGCCCGCCATTAGGTACCTCCGAGCACAAACTTATTACAACGGTTTGTGAACTAACACTCCTACAGAAAGATACGTCAGTGCCTCGTAAAATCTGGCATTACAATCGTGCAAACTGGGACGATCTAAGAGAGTTCTACCTATATTTTCCTTGGCTAAACGTCTGTTTTGGCACTAACAACCCGTCAGTCTGCTGCGAAGAGATTACGCAAGTAACCTCCTCAGGAATGGAAGCATGCATCCCAAATTCCATCAAGTTATCGTCAAAAGGAAAGCCCTGGTGCTTCAAAAGATGTGAAAGAGCTGTAGGTAGGAAGCAACAAGCCTACAAGTTCTGGCAGCAAAACCAGACTGCTGAAAACCGCAATTATTTTGCCGAAGCGAGAAACGAATGCAAACGTGTGATTGACGAAACTAAGGACAAATACAATCAAAGGATCAGGAATAAACTTTTGGCATGCCCCATAGGCTCCAGGAATTTCTGGTCGGTAGCAAAGGCAGTAAGCAATAACTTTACAAAAACGTCTCTCCCAACTTTGACAAACGAACGCGGCATCACGGAGACTACAGCCAAGGAAAAAAGCAAACATGCTCGCCAAAATGTTTTAATTGCACTCTACCTTAAACGTCCCCCAAGGCAAAGCTCTCCCCGCTATATTGAACATCAACACGGCAATGGCAGAAGCTAAGTTTCATCACCGTGATATTCGTAAAATCCTCAGAGAACTAGATACGCAAAAGGCATCAGGACCGGACCGAAAGGGAATTTACCGATCTTCTTGGAAGGTCTGTTCCAAAAAAAAAGGCAAGAAAACCACGCTTTCAAACTATCGCCCAATTGCCTTGCTTCCAAATCTCCAAAGTCATGGAACGTGCAGTAAATCAGCAAGTACTCAAGTACCTCGAGACCAACAGATTAATTAGCGATAACCAATACGGCTTTCGCAAAGATAGATCGACAGAAGATATATTGGCCTATGTGACTCATATATGGAGTAGGGCAATTGAACTACGGAGAATCTCGAGCGATTGCGTTGGCTATTTCGAAGGCATTCGACAAAATTTGGCATGACGGATTGCTCAACAAACCAGCCTCTCTCTGCAGCTGGCTAGTCAGTTTCCTTAAGAATCGATCTCTGCACGTTGCAGTTGATGAACAGATCTCAGATACATTCACCATTAACGCGAGCGTGCCTCAGGGCGCAATATTTTTACCAACTCTATTCCTAATCTATTATTAATTATCTGCGGACCGAAATCAATAATCCTGTTTACAGTTTTATAGATGACAGTATCCATGTCTCCAAATTTAGAATAGAAAAACCTTTATCAGTGTCTGAAACTTATCACCGCAGACAGGAGCAGATTACGACAATTAATCAAGATCTGGAGAAAGCTCGAACTTGGGGCAAAATAAATTTAGTGTTCAATGCAGCAAAAACCCAAGCCAGCCACGTTTACCAAGAAAACCAATACGGCGGGCCCTGACATTATTATGGCTGGATCAACCATTCCTTCATCCTTGCAAATCGGACTACTGGGTGTCTCGGCCAACAGCAATATGTCCTGGCATGATCACGTTGCTAACATCGTAAAATCAGCCTCGCGCAAGCTTGGTGCGCTATTTCGCAACAAAAAAACTGTATACATCGCAGCAGCTGCTCTTGCTCTACAAAGCGCAAGTAAGACCGCGCTTAGAATATTGCTCACACATCTGGGGTGTCACACCTAAGCACACCCTAAAGCTGCTGGATTCCATTCAGAAGAGAGCTCTGCGTCTCGTCGCCGACTCAGAGTTGACCCGGGAACTTGATAGTCTGGAACACCGCAGAGATGTGGGCGTATTTTACAGTTTTTTTTTTCACGGCAGATGTTTCCAGGATTTAGCTCCCCTCATCCCGCCCCCAACTCGTCTGTCAGACAGTCGCGACAGGCGGGGCAAGAGCACACCCGTTCGTCGTAAACTGAAAACATCTAGAATATCGCTTTACAGGGATTCCTTTGCCTGGGACACTGCATCGCTGTGGAACTCACTCCTAGGACATCTGTTTCCCTCTAATTACAATCTACAGCTACTCAAGAACCGTGCCAATCAACATATTCGCACACACCGCTCGTCGAGTGCCATATGATCTCTCTTTGGCGTGTGTGCCACTGTCATAAGAAAAAACGAAACCTATTTATTACATCTTTGATAAAAAATAATTGCTTTAGAAATATTTAAGGAACCATAAAAAATTATATTTTTAGTTTTCGATGTAAGAGCGCCGAATTTGATATGTATTATCTTATACATGATTAGCTTTCTAGATTTTCTCCAAAACTTCTTAACAACATGCACCTGGCGACCTTGTTAAAAATGTAAATTTTGAAACACGTAGGCACCATTACCCGCCAAGAATTAACTAATATATGTATATAACGAATATATTTAGGTGTGTTTGTCTTAGCGGGACAACGTTTATTAACTTAAAGGATATAAATTCATAAATTACAAATAATAAGCAGTAACGCATCTTGGTTTTAGAATACTAGAAATTTTCCGTATCTAATTCAAAACTAATAACACATCAAGGGCAAGCCAGTTAGCTTGTTCTACGTCCTACTTACTCCTTTACTGGTATCATTCCTACACCTGAAACAAACAGAAAACATTCATTAATTATCATATTCTGGCAATATTTCTTCGCGTTTGTCAGGTGATACAGTAAAAGTAAAAATGTGAAAAGTAAGGTAACATCTGTAAATTGAATGTGTTTGTGTATTAGTGGGTTAAATGAAAGTCACATCGCTGTTAACCTTTTCGATTATTTATTGATTGACATATTCTTAATAATAAAAACTAAACAGCTAGAACTAAATGTTACCTTTTACGAATAAAACTTTTGTTTGAGATTGTAATGGCAATGGTATCAAACCTACAACGGGCTGTAGACAAGAATTAAATTTCGAATTTGAAAAATATTTCAATCTATCCCTCTTGAAATGAAGCTTTTATGCCTTAAAAAATAATATATAAAGCAATATTAGAACGAAACATATTTCCGTAGAGGGGGTGCATTTTGGATACTTCTACTAGGTAATCTAGGTATTGACAAAACTACAAGAGATACAGACAACATGACCTCGCATTCTCGGGTTCGATATGTAACACTAATTCGGTAGTGAAAAAAATGGAATAAAATTCAGCTGAATTATTAAATATTGATAAAAAGACCAAAACAAAAAGCAATTCTAATCATTTTTCTTAGCAAAGATATAAAGTATATGAAATCAAGGAAGAAGTAAGTTAATTTTAAATCGAACGTTACATTTAAAAAATATCGTCTTCGGCTAGAAACAGTATACATAAAACTGCTAGGCCACTGAACTTTACGTAAAATTCTATTCTGTAGAATTTTTCAATTTACACTTTTACTTTACCTTCAATAACTACGGCACTACAGAGATCTCAACGAATTGTCAACATTTTAAAAACCTGTAGCTCAAAATGGACCCAGATAACCATGATTTATTTTCATCACCGGATTGAGTTTAAATATTGAACCTGAGAGAATGCTGGGTCAAATTTTCTGTATTTACTGTAGTTGCGCTAATGCTTAGTAAAAGTAGCGAAAATGCGCCACTCTGTACAAGGCGATCAGGTACACTATTTCATATGCTCAACTTTTCTAAAATGAGAAGACAAGCACATTTAACGCGCGTTGAACAGTTTTCAAGACACGTGTTGAAAAGAATTTTTGACATGCCTGGTAGACAGTGTCAATTTGTTGTTTGCCAGTGCATTTCAGGGAATGACTGAATAGTTAGTCAAACACTGTAATAATAAGGTTATTACGTTGTTTACCGGAAATACATGTACTGACTAGTCATTTCAGGGAATGACGGATTTCAGTTTTTGACGCCGACGACAGTCAGACGCTGTAACGTTCAATCGTTCGGCCGATTACTCTGTTTGCCTAAAATGAAGAAGGCAATCCTTGAAATGACGTATAATTTAAGCCAAATAAGGGAAAAATTATTTTATTACAGCTTTTGCCGGCAATACGTGTAAAGCCTAGACTTTCCGCGGAATGACGTATTACTCCAGATGCCTACGACATATATATTACCATGTAATTACCATAATAAATGATGCTTGCTTGCTACAAAATCTTGGGTATAGTGACGATAGCCTCAATATTGTTGCTGTCCTCTGCATGTCCATGATTCCGTTGTATTTTTGTTTGAATGTAAGTTATTTGAGATGGTTGCTGATGCCGTAAATCTTCTTCTTCTTCTTAACCATCTAGATTCTAGATGGTTAAGAACTTTTTCTAAAACGAATGTAAATACACTTAGTAAGAGAACATCGCTCTGTATTGCTTCCATGCCTACTGGAATTTTGCTGGTGTCATGATGTATTTTTCTTCTTTAACGTGTGGCCCTCCTCTCCTGCACTTAAGTTGCTTCTCTTTCCTTCAATGTTGCTATTCGTTAGACAATCTGCATCCAGTTTTTCCGCCATGCCGTTGAACGTCATCTCGCCATTTTATGTGTGGCCGGGTGATGTTTCTCTTCGATCATCACGATCGCCGCTGCATCAATGCCTTAGTCCTTTTGGAGTCACTAATTATTTTTCCGTGGCTCGCCCGATTCCGCCTCGACTTCACAGGGCGCTCCACCACATTCGGATTCGCCCTCACTACTCAAGTTGACATTCAGGATAACTCGCTTTTTATTGTGGTAGTCGCAGTCTCGAGTCAGCATGTCGCGCCCGCAAGAGGCACGTGTCATAAACTTTTCGTTTGAGATTGATAGAAACATTCGGATTTTTGAGGATATAAATGAATGTACCGAATGCCACCCAGATCATGCCAATAAGTCTGCTGACCTCTTCTGTCTAATTTTGACTACCTACTTATTCTTCTAATTGATCTAACGCGTAATTCACGATGGTAACGATTATATGGTTTGGGACTCTTGATTTTCGTTTTCTGTAGCTTTATACCTAAACGAAGACGACATCGTCAGCGAAACGGAAGTGAATGAGATATCTTCTGCCTAAGTTAATGCCTATTCCTAATCTATTTTGATGTGTGGGTAGCATGACCGTAGATGTAATTAATAAAACTAGAAAATCTGGTGTCGATGCGTGCCATGTCCATCGAATCAAACACCGCTCAAGTTTCAACAAAATTGAAAGCTTTTCGGTAATCCACGAATGCCATGGAGTGAGATGTTATACTCTCTACGTTTTCTTTGAGTTATTACCGCTTGAATATGTATACTGAAACCAGTTTATTCTACGGGTTGATAGAAGTTGAATTTCTGGATAAGTCTGTTATAATTTTGGATAAGAGCTCGTAGAAAATAAATAGTATATCGAATTTTCCATATTCCAACGGTCGCCCTTCATGAAGATCGGGCTAAGGTCTACGTTCTGTCATGCGTCATGGATTTTGCTTTTCTCTAAATATTTATTTGATAATATCAAAAGCCCATTTTTTCTTCTTCAGTTACTTTAGCAGGGCTTTCAATATGATGTAGTTTTATTTAATATATTGTACTAAAATTTCATGATTACTTAGTTTCCTATTTCAACTTTTATGGAAACAGAAGCTATCCAGAGTGGGATATCTTAATAAGTGCTCATTAAATTAAAAACTATTACGGCAGGAAGGTGTTAAATTGTATTGAACTCTGTACAAAACCTATATACTTGGTTGGTATACTTCTTTCCCTACTCCCCCCTTGATGATTTAATCGATTTAATTGTAAAAATAAGAATATGAATCACATGGTTTTCCTAGGTCTCCCCGTATCATCAAATCATCAGTGTGTCTGCCCTTCCATTTGGAATAACACTTTTTGTGTTATATAATGTCATTTGATTCAGTCACATCTGGATCCGTAGTTGTACCATTATCACAAATGATCCATGGTTCTGTTGTTTTCGTCTACATGTAACTTAAAACTCTTATAATTTTGCTCCTGTTTGTAGCAGAATGGTTTTATTTTTCCAATTACCTTTTTGTCTTGTAGGAAAATTTATTTGATTTAGTTTTCTTTCACAATAGTAACAGTTGACGTTTTGAAATAAGCATCAACAAGTTCTTCGTTTACTTTGTGCATATCATCTATTGTGAATATCTTCTATGTCTTTCTGTTTTATTTTTAGAAGTATTTTTTACCCCGATATAATATTCTATCAATCTTTCAAACTCCATAACATAATAATTATTGTTGAATTCTTCTTCTCTTTCCACTTCTATATTATTTATATCAACTTTGATTTTAGAATTTAGTTTTCTTCTGTTTTTCAGGTAAACGTACTGTGATGACCAGCATCTCTCTTCTAGGGTGCTCTTGAGTTCTAGTTATTTTGTGCCAAGTTTTGCATAGAATACTTATAGTATATTTAGAGTTACGTAAGATATCAATTCAGCAAGATGACTTCCACATTCTGATCTTGGTTGCTATTGCAATATTAAGCTTGATGTTGCAAACTATATTTATCCAGAAAGTGATGTAAAGTAATTTTTAAACACTACCCAAAAAGATTCAGCATTATTTTTTATGGTAATGACACACACACACTAAAGGGAGATCCTATGGCACTCGGTGAGCGGTGTGTGTGCGAAGATGTTGATTGACACGGTTCTTGAATAGCTGCTGTAGGTTGCAATTTCAGGGAAACAGATGCCCTGGGAGTGAGTTCCACAGAGATGCAGTGCGCCAGACAGAGGAGTCCTTGTAAGCGATGTTCTAGGTGTTTCCAGTTGTACAACGAACGGGTCCGCTTTTGCCGTCTGTCGTGATTGTCGGACATGCGTTGCTGGGGGCGGGATGAGGCGGGCCAAATCCTGACAACATCTGCTGTGAAAATATCTGCAAAACAGGGATATCTCGGTCACATGTCTGCGGTGTTCCAGACTATGCAGATGCCGGGTCAACTCCGGGTCGCCGACAAGATGCACGCTCTTATGAATGGAACCAGGGTGAGCTTCGGTGCGGCACCCCAGATGTGTGAGCAATATTATAAGCATGGCCTTATTTGCGCTTTGTAGAGCAAAACCAGCTGCTACAGCAAAATAGCGCACCAAGCTGCTGCGAGGCTAATTTTGTGATGTTAGCAACGTAGTCATGCCCAGGACATATTGCTGTTGACCGAGACTGACGAGAATAAAGGAATGGTCGATCCTGCCATAATGATGTCAGGACCCACCGTATTGGCTTTCTTGGTAAATGTAGCCGCTTGGGGTTTTTTTTGCATTAAACTGGATCAAATTTCTGTCGTCCCAAGTTCGAACTCTCTCCAGATCTTGATTAATTGCTGTAATCTGCTCCTGTCTGCGGTGATATATTTCAGTCGCTGGTAAAGGTTTTGTACTGTAAACAGGATTATTGGTTTCGGTCAGTAGGTCATTAATATAGACGAGGAACAGAGATGGTGAAAGTATTGCACCCTGAGGGACGTCCTGGTGAATGTGTCTGCAATATGCCCATCAACTGCAACGTGCAGAGATCGATTTTTAAGGTAACTGCTAAACCAGCTGCAGAGAGACGCTGGCAGTCCAAAGGACGGCAGTGTGATGAGCATTTCGCGACGCCAAGTCGAGATACTCCTTAGTTCTCAGTTGCCCTACTCCATATATGAGTGACATAGGTCAATATATCTCATGTCCAGCTCTCTTTGCGAAAGCCGTATTGGTTATCGCTAATTAATCTGCTGGTCTCAAGGTACTTGAGTTGATGCTGAATGCTAGGTGAGTAAGTCCGCAGCTGACGGCAAATGCTTCATCTTCTCTACCTTCGTTGTCGATCTTGTTGTGATGTTTGAACCAGTTGGGGTTGTGAGCAGTGAAATCTCCCAGAACGATTATTTCTGAATTGGGGTGATCGACCTTTATTGAATAAAAAGTGGCAGCATAGTCTTATAGATTGGTGTTAATACCTATTAATTTGTATTTTGTAGATATCTGTAGGATTTTTTCTGACTGAGATTTTATATTTACTTCTTATATATAGTATATATATATATATATCGAATTTGCCATGTTGTATTTACCTTCTGTGTTTTCACCAGGAATTGGAAACTGGCAGCGTGCTTGCCCAGGAATTTTCAGTATTTATTGTCTACGACTCGACCTAACCGTACTAAATAACTTTTTCTTTGGTCTAAATCAGTTTCACAGTATACCTGCGTGGTTAGCGAAGCGCGTGTCAAGTGCAAAAATTCTGTTTCTGTATTGTGGATAAAGCTCTGTTTTAGTACAACAAATATTCAATATCTAATTTAATGCAAATAACCGGTCAAATCCATTTCACTATGTTTACGCATCGTTAATTTTGTAAAAGTGAAATGAAGAGTACAGCCTATCAAATTCAATTTTATATTGCTCTTAGGGAATCAGGTCATAGAATTGAACACCCGCCAATCACTTTCTCGCATGTTGATTTTTATATTTCAATGGGTAATAATCTTATGACAATGATAATTCCGCACTTATTAGGTAGATTAACGAAAATGCCCATAAAATGTGTAATATAATAAACGAAGTTATTATATTTACCATGTAAAAAGTTTTTCAGTCCCTTTATAATGAACAGAATTATAGTTAAATCCTGGTTTCAAAGAAAGAATTTAACTTAATTCCGTGTTTTAAATGCAAAATCAAAGAAAAATTCTTAATTCTGACTGTGATTAAAAAGCTGAATTCTAGATTTAGTTCAGCGATTTAAACTCGGGTTTAAGGAAAAAATCCCAATGTCAGAAATGGGTTTAATTAACTTCGAGTTCCAAACTTAGAATTAAGTAGTGATGGGCGATATCGCACAGATATTCATTACTGTGAATACTGAATAATATGAGTGATTTTTAAACGTGTCGTAATCTGAGTTCTGGAATAGAATATAAGTATATAAATTTTAACAGTAAATATTAATATTATGGAGGGCTTTTCCACATATTTTGCGAGTTTTGCTGTCTTATCAGTGGGAATTATGAAACATCTATTAAAAGAAATATAAATAATGAATATAGGAAATGTGTGATTCTCTTGATCTTTTAGTGTTGATTTTTGGTGTGAAATTTAGTTTATTTATGTTTAATAGAATAGATTATTTAAAAAATATTTATTTTGAAATTTAAAATGTATAATACATTATGCTAAGAAATATATCTATTATTCTTTACACGTCCATAATAATACAATAACAAAAAAATGCGCTCATGTCAGTCAGCCGAAGTGGAAAATACTGATAAAAATTGCAATTACAACCTAAATATAAATGGCACAAAAATCCGGAAGTGTGTAACATTTTAAAAGCAACAAAATTAAAATACTTAGCTTAGGAAAAGTCAAGAAATAAATACATTCGCTTGTAAATTAAAAATTTAAGAAATATTAATTAGTCTGTTCAAGGGATACTCTATCTATCTCATATGTTTTTTTAAGTTGTTTGTACTCGGTTTTATATGATAACTTCGCTTCGTAACATTTCGCAAACATTCACCTCAAGTAAAGTAAAAAAAAATCAAAGCAAAAAAACGGTGTGCTTAAGACTACATGACAGAAGTGAGAACTGCAACAAGGCGAGCCGAGGTTAAAATTTTGAAATAAAAGTATTTTTTGTGTGTATCTATATTCAGAAAGTAATGATATTTTCAATATATACGATTATAAGCGTATTGATTGATCTTCCAAATTTGTATAATAGTCCAAGAATGAAACAATAAGTTTGTGGTAACTGAAATATGAGATGAGTCGAATTTTGCCACAACGTCGATGATTAAAGTTAAATTTTACCATGAAACCGCTTATAAAATTAGCGGAAACCCCTATTTATCGCTTGAAAAATATCCAAATTATCCGATCCTAGCCCATTTTCTCATTTTCAAATCGTTTAAATGAGATTTCAGGCCAATAAATCTACTTACTTGCCACAAAAACTAAACCCATTGGTATGATAAAAGTAAAACTTTACCCCGAAATTTAATCACCAAAAATTTTCCAGAATTTCCGATCCATATTTCTAGTTTCAAACCATTCACCATGCGATTTCAGGCTTTTAGATGTAAAAAATTAACATTATTTTAACCTAAACCTCATGTCAAAATATTGAAAGACGTATTCCTGAAAATGTCTCATAATGCATCAAAAGAGAAGCTATCTATCCGAACTCGTAAAATTGCCGAAATATTGAAAACTTTGAAAATGTGTTGCAATTTTCTGCATGTTTCAATTTAACCTTCATTTTCTTTTATTTCCCGATCTCGTACGAAAAATTGTTATAGAACTTTTTGTAGCAAATATCACGAGGCTTACGAATCTGAGGTTAATTTCTTGAAAATAACTATGCGCCTAAAGTATATTTTTCATACTGAAAATCAAAATAATCACTACAATGACTAGACTGATCCAAAGTAACCCTTTTTCAAAAACATACACGCCCAAAAAATACTATTTCGATTCCCGTCAATTTCGATAGGGTTCGGCAAACCAAACCGTCAAAAGGTACGTGTCCAGAAAAGTTTGTCAAACTTGTTTAATTTTGTTGGCAATTATCGTGTATCTTGCATGACGACTAAGTTTCATCTACTACCCAGGAAAAATTGTGCTGAATGGGCCTAAATTTTTCACTTCCTGACTGTTTGTGTCCCTCGCTTGGCTGAAGTCGATGCCGACTTTATCAAATAAGCGTCTCATAGATGAGCGTGGCACGTCACGCATGACGGCTCAGTCTTACTTATTACCCTGGAAAAAATGTTCTGAACGTTCAATTGAATTAAGGTTTTCGAAGTGAAACTTCTTTAGCGAGAGTAAAGGCAGAAAAAAATGAAACGCTTATCAAAGTGAAACGCTTATCAAAGTTGAAACGGTTATCAAAGTGAAACGCCCCTTTAATTAAGCATGTTAGCTAGCTAGAAGGTTGAAGTTGTTAGGACATGTAGCCGGGGTAAAATGAGGATCCTGGACGAAAACTGCACCCCCCCCCCCCCGGTTCGGCCAGCAGGGGGGAGAGAATAAAAACTAAAAAATTTTGTATGGTAGGTGCGCCTCATGGGGAGCTTAACCTTATGGGGGAGATCGGGGATCTAGTTTAAGAGGGGATTTTGGGGAAAACCGTTTTTTGCAGATATCTCTGCAACGAAGCCTCGAATCGAAAATCTGACAAGCGATGACCAAGTTGCAGCGTGTCATCAGTGGGGGGAATTATACCCCTTACCAACATCCCCGGATACCCAAAAATTTCCGAAAAAATGAAAAGAACGTAAAAAATTGTTCGGAAGGGTAATAAATGTATTATAAAACGAAATAAGAAAAAAAAAATGGAGAAACGCGGTTTTCGGTGAAAAAAGGCGAAGAAGTTCAGCTATGAGGGGAGATGGCAAAAATGGGAAGAAAATAAATGCTTTATGAAAAAATAACAAATTCTTAAAAAAAAAAAGGAAAAACGGATAAAAATGGGATTGTTCGGAAAGTTAATAAAAGCATTATAAAACGAAATAAAGACAAAAAATTATAAACAAAAAGTTAGAGAAACGCGGTTTTCGGCGAAAAAAAAGTTGAAAAAAAAAATAAAAAAAGTGTTGAAATCGGGTGCAAAGTTGTGAAAAAAAACTTTAAAAAATAAACACTCACCTAATATCTCTTTCAGAAGTTTCACTTCAGTTGTGTGCTTATAAAGGTGAGGCACATAATTTTTTTTCTCGAAAAGCAATTTTGTTTTTAGAAAAGCCGATTACTTATCCAGTATCTACGTCAAAAACTGTATTAAAACACACTTTGCAAAATTGGAACATTTTGCCATTTTGAATTTTGACACGATACGTTTACCACTTAATATTTTATTTTTATCACTGGAAAATTGAATAATCTGGAGCAATGCAATTTCTTACATTAAATGAGAAGAACACACGAAATAATAGCATCGATCCGATTGAAAATGTCGAATATTTTTTTGATTTTGAAAACCCTACTTTGAGTGCCCCTTCCAACAACACATAGCTATATTCAAGAAAATAATCTGCTATAAAAAAAGTTCTATAGCGATTTTCCGTACGAGATCGGGAAATACAAGAAAATTGAAACATGGAGAAAATCAGGAACAATTTCCAAAGTGTTCAATATTACGGCAATTTTATGAGCCTGAATAAATGCGTTGCGTTTAATACATTTGGGACATTTCAAGGAATAGGTCTTCCAATATTTTGACATGACGTTTAGGTTAAAATACGTAGTTACACATTTAATTTCCTCAAATCTCATTGAAAACAGTTTGAAGCTCCAAAACTTGTCAGGACCGAAAAATGTGGAAATTGGGAGCAAGGGGAAGTTTCTGGTGGATGGCAGATTTCTAGGTAAAATTTTGGTTTTAGCATATCAATGCTAGTGATGAGCGAGACTGATCTTTGTTTTGCAGTCTTGGTCTTGGAAAAAAAGCAAGACCAAGACCAAGACCGTCTTTTGGTAAGCAAGGACAAAACTGTGTATGCAAGAACAAGACCAATGAATACCAATGCCATCTCCTGCAAGACCAAGACTTTTGCAAGTTGCAAGAGTCTTGCAACTGTATGATAATTTCATGGGATTGTTTGTAATAATATTTTATTCCTCTATTAATTTTTTAAATCTAAATTGTTTGCATATTTCATTAACTTTAATAGGTAAGATGGGCTGTAAATTGTAAATCAGTTGCCGTTTTCTTCAATAAAAATAAAATAGGCGGAAAATGCTTTGTCGGAATAGCCGGAAGCCGCGATCGCTGGCTTTTTTCCTTTGGCGGTGATGCGGATCAAAGTAACGTAAACGCAAGTGTGCAGCCATTTATCTTTTATTTCACGTACGTATCAATAATTAACTCGATTTTTAAATACTAGATAATAATTGGTGTGGTATTATTTTATTGTTCTGTCTGGTTTATTTTTTTTTAATTTTACGCCTTGTTTAAAAGCAAGACTTGCAAGACTCTTGCTGCTATACCAAGACCAAGATCAAAATAGCCCATTAGTTTGCATGACCAAGACCAAGACCAAGTTTCTATATGTGCAAGAACAAGACCAAGGCCAAGACCATGCAAGTCTACCAAAAAAGTTTTGTCAGAGCTGTTAAAATGCCATTTAGTTTTAAGGATTTTGTTAATAGCTCATAAGTTTTGTATTCTTAATACTTTATAATTAGTTATTATTCTTTTATGGAAAGAGAGAGGTGGCATACTCGAATGCACCCCACCTCTTTTAGTAAGTTTAGTTGGTGTGATGTTGCCAGCATTGGGACTGTTCACGGTCCATGGACCGTAAGAACGGTCCATGGACCGTAAGATTGAGAGAGTCGAGCTAACTGAAGCTGAGATCAAAGAATGATTTTCGAGTAATAGACTTCGTCTGAATAACGAAACCCTCCAGAATATTTTGTTATCTCCGAGAGATGTTGATCGTCCACATCAGGATTCAACAAAAGTAGTATCTGAGACAACACTGGTTACCTGCAAACATAAATGTGTAAGAGCACTCTCGAGAATTGGTATTGGTGGCACTACACGCTACTCACTCTATAGTGTTTTTAGATATTGAAATACCCGCTTCATAAAGAACTTGAATTCGTATACTAAGCCTACTGGCACCCGTTCCTATCAAGCAAAAAATAACAATCATTTAATGCTAGATCAAGCTTTCCGTAACATTTTATTTTAATGCTTTACTGAAAAAGGCTCTCTGAACTAAGAATAAAATTGTAAAAAACTTCCATTAATAATTCGATGCTGCATGATTTATAAAGATTTAATTGAATCAAATCATTATTACATAATAAGTTTAGTCACAAATTCTCTCTGAAATCAGTGCTTTGTCATGGTCGTTAACACTGTCTAAAAGCAACAATCTCTTCTCGTAAGACAGTTTTTGTATAATAAAACTACAATGGGTTTAACCAATATCTATATTTACGTGACATGTTTATTGTTTTTTAATAAGCGATCCTTTTCTATTCTCTCCAGATTAAATTAGACAGTTAAGATAGTATTTCTTACAGTTATGATAGTATTTCTTACAAAAGAAGTTGTGAAATGAGGCGAATATATTTCAGCATTTTATAATACTACTAATTATTCCAATATTTGCTCGAAAATGAAGAAGATGATTTCTATTTGGGCCATGAGTGCATAAGAGACCATAACACATGGTTTGTATGTGTTATGGAGTTTAACTGCAAATTTAAACCTATTGGTACTATCGGTCGCAGATGCTGCAACAGAAGAAAGCATATAGTTCCTCCTAGATTTTCCGCTTTCCCTTTTCAAATTAAGACGATGATGGTTCGTAAATTTCTTTTTCGGCAGATTAAAAAAAACGGAACACTCGATTTAATGAATTTATTTTTGATATGACGATTTGAGTTTCTGAGCAAAATTATGAATTATACTTTTTTGTTCATGTCTGTTCGAATAGGTAGATTCAGTATTCAGCTTTGCTCGCATGTTTTCTTGAATTAACTATCACCTATGATTGTGCTATATTTCGGTGTCGATATAGGAAAGTTTCAATTTATCGCGAGACTGCGAACCACCAAACTGTCAATCCCAAATTTAGACATGCTTTTTGTTATTGTATGTGGTCTATTGATTAGGCTCCGTTCAACAACGCCTTTATTTTAGGATACATCTGTTACCGGACAAACCCGATTTTAGGATAAACTAGTTTTTCCTAGGTCAAACTAGTTTATCCGAAGAGCGATAGGATAAACTAGTTTGTCCTAGTCTAAACTAGTTTGTCCTAAAACCAATTAATTTTGATTAGGAAAAACTGACTTTTCCAAGTCTCAACTACTTCGAAATGCGATTTAACTAGTTTGAGTTAGTTGGGTTTCTTTAAGTATAGTTGCACCAAGAAATGTACGTCGAATCAATGCCTCTGCAAGAAAAACAACGTCCTCTGCAACTCGAAATGCCATAATAGTTTGACATGTGCTAACAAGTAAATAATAAAAATTATTGAAGGTGTAATAATAGTATATTCTTTTATTAGGGTTAAAAGCGTTCAAACTAGTTAAATCGCAGTTCGAAGTAGTTTAGACTAGGACAAATCAGTTTTTCCTAATCACAGTTAATTGATTTTAGGACAAACTGGTTTAGACTAGGACAAACTAGTTCATCCTATCGCTCTTCGGATAGTCTGGTTTGACCTGGGAAAAACTAGTTTATCCTAAAAATCGGGTTTGTCCGGTAACATATCTAATGGGAATGAGACGGTGTTGACGTAAAAGTGTTTTGTACAAGGAGCTGTTGTCGATGTACTTACGGAGTATTGGCAAAACTAACGTATGCAACATAAGTTTTCGGAAAAAGTAAAAAGTATATGGTCTGATAATCTTAAATAACCTCAAATCTACTCGCCGTTGGAAACAAATTTTAGATAATAGTCAAAATTGAATATATCATTATATTTGTCAAATGTAAACAAAAGTTATGGCGTAAAACTTTAGAGATCAAAATGTCGCAGTTTCGACTATTTCTAAGACCATAGCTGCGCATAAGGTAAACCATGTGTAAATCTTCTAAAAAGCGGACAGCCTAAAGCATTGACTAATGCCTAGTCAAATAGGTTGGGGGAAGCCGCAAAAAAACCGACTAGGAAAATCGACTCGAAAATTAACTCGTAGATTTCGTGAAAGTCATACGACCGTTAGTCGAGAACTAAGAAGAAAGAAGAAAGGGACTTAAGTATCGAAAACGGAAAAAGGCTTTACGTTGGACGCGCGTGGGGTGAGGCATTGGATTCGAATATTTCCGAAATTGGTTGGTATTGATATCACAGGGTCTTCCGCAAGGATCACTTTTGGGACCCTTGCGTTATATTATTTATGCTAACGATTTAATACATTTTCTAAGCGACGAGTTGCCATCAGTTACGATTGTTTGTTATGCTGACGATGTCAATATTCTAAAAACTGAGCGTGACCTACCGCCACCAAGGCTTTCTGCCGAGTTTGTATATGAGAAGGTTATATTGATTTCAATTTCGTCATGAAGGTATAAGATGTGTCGTATTAACTCTGAAACGGAAAATCGAATCAATAAGGATCGTGGGCTTTCCCCAAGTTTCACCAAAAACATGCTAAATTCCAAATTTCCAGTTACAGCCGTTTTAGAGAAAAAAAATATTAATGTTAAAATACCCGAACGAACGTTACTTGACGCGGTTACATGACGGCTCAGTTTAATTTACTATACCCAGGAAAAATGTGCTGAACGCGCCCAATGAAGTTTACGCTTCAAAAATAACTAACAAGTTTAGAGTAACCATGAGCTATCAAAATTAATACGTTTTAAATTTGTCATTGTCATGCCAATCTTAAATATTGACTCAATATTGCTGTGATTTTACATTTGTATTGGTTATAAACCTGTATTTTAATGAAACATCCGTATCATAATGAATGTCATTAAAGTACAGGTAGTAATTGTCTAATAAATCAATTGAAATATAGGAGATAGGAGTACACAAATAATATATATTGTTTTATAACTCAAAAATGGCACATGTTTCCAAATATTACATAGGCCACTGGAATCTATGAAATATACTATACACAAATATTAAAACACCGGTTATTTTCAATAATAACCGAGATACAGGACCATGGCAGAATAGGCTAATTGCTACATTACATTTTGTGGTTTTGAAAATAAAACTCAAGGGTCGGATTTGTCTGGCAATTGAGCAAAATTATTTAAGACGAGCCACAATTTTTTGTGGGCATGTTACCCAGAGGGTAGTCAAAAGCCCAAATATTAGGTCCCGCAAAAATTTATTGGCTAAACTGTAGACTTTTTCCTTTTTTTACATTTTTTACTCGAATTTGGTTATTTTCGATTACGCAGAGGTTTTTTTTTACTAAGTGGCTGAAAATTGGTAACCTAGTATAAAATGGACCATGGAACGAGAATGTCGCCATAGATTTGACCTACGAAAAATATCTCCAAAAATATTGCCCAAAAACTCTCAAAAGGACCCCGCACCCGACAAAGAGAGAATTTCGGAACCATACGATT
>MU182030.1:396617-412608 GCA_016904865.1 Pissodes strobi
AATCGTATGGTTCCGAAATTCTCTCTTTGTCGGGTGCGGGGTCCTTTACCAAAAATGTTCCAAATCTTGGGGAAATGTTCAAAAAATCTTTTCTTTGACTATATGAGGCGGTCATCTTATAGAGAAAGAACCAGCGAATCCAATGAGCACATACCCAAATTTTTAGGACGAACCCTTTAGAAATTGCGCGGCTTCAAAGTTGAAAGTTTTTGTTTTCTTTAAAAAATCTAAATATTTTATCTCGTGGGACAATGTCCGACCTACTTTTGCGATGTACCTGGCTTTCCTGGGGCGCTTGGTGCGGGCAGCGGCAGGCGACAGAAAGAGACAAGCGTGCGCTGTACTGCAGCGCAGCGCCCTTAGCCGGAGCGCCAGGATAATTCAAGGTAGACAACCCTGCCAGGCATGCGCGTTGGATAACTTGCCTACCAGTGGGTATCGGCTGCTGGCATCTGGCGCTGTGCTGTGCACTGTGAAAGGTCCTTTCCCTCTCCTCCCTCCAACCTCACCCGCCCTACTGTCTCTCCCGTCCAGTCTTCTCTCACGTAGTTGACTAGGTGGCATCACTGCATCAGATGTTTGGACTGCCTACTAGGCGTCGTGAGGTGCGTTACTAATGTCCTAGTTTTCTAGCCTTTGTACGTCTCCTGTGGTCAGGGGTGTTTCTGGGGTATAGTGTGACCATCTAAATTGTGTATTGATATTTTGTAATGAATGAGATATATGAGGTTCTTGCCATAGTAATTAAATTTATTTTTATATGAATCAAAATAATAAGAGCCTTTAATGGAGCCTTCTCAAAATTCTTAGAGTGTACATTTTGTCCAGATCAGAGAAAGTCAAATACATTTTGTTAAGATTCTCTTAAAGTGCTACTTCAAAAAGCACATGTGGAAGTGGAATTGTGGCAGTTTTCATGTCTTTTGGCTAATTCAGTTCCTTGGCTGGCAGATTTGGCATCAGGAGTGACACATCCACTTCTGATTCGTCGCTGTAGACGTCGGTGATTATTGTAATGGATCTGTTTTTCTGCCAGCCGAACAACAACGTACATTCCACTGAAAACACTCAAAGTTTAGGATGGTCTGAGGGCCTTGGTGATGGCATCATTTAAAGAAGGCTCATCATACTGGTCGACCAGTGAGAGGAGACTGAACGGGAGAGACGGTAGGGTAGGTGAAGTTAGAGGGAAGAGAGGGCCTGGCCCGTACGCAGAGCACAGCGCCGGACGCCAGCAGCCGGAGCCCCCGGGTAGCATTTTTGTATCGATCATCCAGTAAACCGCTTTTTTTGGCCTGACTGTAATATGAATGTTATATAAATGTTAGCTAGAATACGCTCCGTTATATTTCTCCAAATATTTGAACATTTCATGCATGGCCCTTCGCTCGTTTCGCTCGCTACGGGGGCGCAACCAACTAAAACTGACCGAAACTAAACCAAAATATGAAAAACCTGCACATTTATATTATAGTCGCGCTATAAAAAGTCGGGATCTCTAAAGCCTCTTTCAGACGATACGGATTTTAGCCGGTCCGGTTTTATTGGTTTTAAGGTGAGTGGTGCATTAAAACCTTAAGACAATTAGTTTAATGCACTACTGGACTACACGTTAAAACCAATAAACCGGACCGGCTAAAATCCGTATCGTCTGAAAGAGGCGTTACGCTCGATACAAATAAGCCCCCGTGTAGGCAAGTTATCCAACGCGCATGCGCTGCAGCACAGCGCACGTTTGTCACTTCCTGTCGCCTCACGCTGCCTGCACCACGCGCTCCAGGAAGTCCAGGTACATCGCAAAATAGGCCTGTAGATCGGACATTGTCCCACGAGATCAAAAATTAAGATTTTTGAAAGAAAACAAAACCCTCCAAATATGAAGCAGCGCAATTTCCGAACGGTTCGTCCTAAAAATCTAAGTGTGTGTTCATTGGATTCGCTGGTTCTTTCTCTACAAGATGACCGCCTCGTATATTCAAAAAAAAGATTTTTTGAACATTTCCCCAAGATTTGGGACTTTTCTGGTAAATTTTGAGAGTTTTTGGCCAATATTTTTGAAGATATTTGTCGTATGTCAAATCTGTGATCATATTCTTGTTCCTTGGTCAATTTTACACAAGGTAACTGATTTTCAGCTACTTAGTACAACAAACCTCTGCGTAATCGAAAATAACCAAATTCAAGTCAAAAATAAAAAAAAACCTAAAAATGGCTACAGGGCAGCCAATCAATTTTTGCGGGATATAATATTTTAGCTTTTGACTATCCTCTAGGTGTGTAACATGCCCACAAAAAATTAGCCAAATCGGAGAGGGTCGATGCCAAGTGTGGCCCTTCTTAAATAATATTGCTCAATACCTGTTAAAAGTTGTTGTTTTGTTGATCTTTTATAACATATGTATCAAAAGTTTTCGGAGGAATTTTAAAGAACGATTTAAAGAAAACAGTAAAATATGCTTTCCTTAATAGCTGCTTAACAACAAACACAACTTAAATTATACTTAAAGGTCCATAGTCTTCAATGGTACGCAATTTCGATACTTCACGAATTTTTTGAAATATTGGGCATCGTAACTGTTGCTGATTTTCAGCTTCCCAACCATGATCGGAAACTTTTCTACATAATATTGACCAAAAATCTTCAATCGTACGAGTTGTCATTTTTAGACACAATTGGGATGTTGTGGGTTTGTAACCAATTTCTTGTTATTCTAGAGTAGTGACAAGATGCAAGATCGGACCAAAATATAATGTCATTATTAGGGTGATACGTGTTTCATTTCATTTCATTTATTTTATTTCTTCAAATAAAAAGTACAAGAAAATAACAAGATACAATGATCGAACAATCCGCCAGTAAAAACCCTATAAAACTACAAAATTATAGAACACTGGTTATAAAGCCTAAATACATACAAATTACATAGAAAAAAATGACTTTACCCAAATAACTTCCATATTTATAAAACACTAATCAAACATAGCATAACATTCAGAAGAACTCATTAAGGGTGGAGCAATTTTCCTGCAGCAGAAATTGTTTTAACCTAGCTTTAAATATTCTGATGGCCGGAGAATTTTTATATGTAAATTAAAAGCATTATAAAATTTGACCCGCTACAGTCAAAATGCCTAAAAGCAGCCCTTCACGGCTCATGATGCCCCAGACCACCAATAATCCTGACGTATACTTCTGAAGTACAAAAACTCTACCAATTCCAGCACGTGTGCCCCAATTCAAATTACTTGATGCATATTTGCATACCTAATACAGCGTCATAAGAACAGCAGCAATACAGTCCTCTGATATGAAGAACAACGCGTAACAGTATCTTTTCAATTTGCAGCAGATGTTATCTATTTGAAAGTGTCATTGTAGTTTACTGACACCAAGCATCTCAATATTACTCGACATTTAGACACAATCAGATTTTAGATTTGCAAAAAGCGCAAAACCATCCCGAGGATGCATGGAAGCACAGAGAAGCACAGCCCTTGTTTTGGTTTTATTAAGAATTACATTGTTTTCCAACTACCATGATTAATGTTCCAGGCGAATCTCAACCCGGAAATATGCCTCCGCCAACGCCATCCCTTTTATAATCTGGTTGTGAAGTTTGTTCGCCGCCTTCTTCAGCCCAATCCGGAACTGGGTATGTCCAAAATTATTTGGAAACTTTTTCACCAAGCATGGATCAGTAATACTATATTTCATAACCAGTCCAGAAACTAGGCTTTTACGGTTCGCGCACGACAGTTTCTGGTGTGAGGCGTAGCCGAACACTGGAAGTCGTGCAAGCGTGGGAAAAGCTGTTTCTGGACGTGTAATGAACGATATTTTTCATAATACCTCTCTGAAATCAAAACACAAACATAAAATTATTATTATTTTATGTATCCAAAATCATGTCATAATACATTTTGAATTAAAATGTAAGCAAACGTCAAACTTGGAAGACAAGCAAGACCACGATACACATGTATCGTGAGCAAGACACAGGTATCTAATATTTATCAAACGTTGCTATGGAAAGGTGTTTGTAATTGTATGCATTATTGTGATTGAATAGGCAGCTAGTTTTGATGTATTTGTCACAAGTAAGGTCAGAATAAATAAAATAATTTTACTTAAAAATTAGACTATTGACGCTAAAATGTATTAAATTAATTTTATATACTGCGTCGCTGTCTAATTTTAACCAAATTTATTATACTTTATCCTTATTTTGTAACTAATTAACTGCAAATGTAGGCCTTGAAATTAGGGAACCGGAAAACTTTTCCCGTGCGGGCGCATTGGAAAGACTTACTTTCTTTGCTCTACCTAGACGTCGAAAATGATAGTTTTCACAGAGGTATTATGAAAAATAATTTTTCATAATACCTCTCTGACAACTATCATTTTCGACGTCTCTGTAGAGCAAAGAAAGTAAGTATTTCCGCATGGGAAAATGTCTTCCGATGCGGGCGCACGGGGAAAGTTTTTCCCGTTCCCTAATTTTAAGTGCTAAATTTGTAGTTATTTAGTCATAAAATAAGCATGAAGAACAATAATAAATTGGGTTAAAATTATACAGCGATGCAGTCTACAAAATTAATCTAGTATATTTTAGCGTCAATAGTCTAATTTTAAGTAAAATTTTTTTATTTATTCTGACCTTTCTTGTCACAAATACATCAAAACTAGCTGCCTATTCAATTACAACAAATCATACAAACGCATTTCTATAGCAACGCTTGATAAATTTTAGCATTGTTCAATGATATTAGATACCTGTGTCTTGCTTGTCTTGCTAGTTTGACGTTTGCTTACATTTTAATTCAAAACGTATTATGACATGATTTTTGACCTACGTAAAATTATAATAATTTTATGTTTATGTTTTGATTTCAGAGAGGTGGTATTATGAAAAATATCGTCCCGAAAGGGGGGGAGGTGTAAACTTAACAACATTATAATATTGTATTGTCAACGGAACTATATAAACGTGTACCAAATTTCAAGTCAATCGGACATTTAGAAGTAGTTCTAATTCAGCTTGCAAGATTTGATTACAGACAGACAGACCCACAGGTGAAAGTAAATAAAAGCTTGTAAAAACTAATAATTATTCAATGTTTTCCAATAAGTGAGTTTTCCATAGGCTGTAACAGTTTGATTTAGATTATTTTTTCTACAAGCACACTAAATGTACTTGAAAATGTTTGCAAAACGAAAATAAAATAATTGTAAGCGAAATAACTATAAAGCGTTTAAGTTTTTTAAACATAAATTCATTCTATTGTAAATAATAATATAAATGGTGTTCCATTTAAATGTGTATAACTATGTCTTGAATAAAAACTAAAACATAATCCAGAAATATGACTTACACAACTTGAATCTATGAGAAAATATTTAAGCACATTCTATAGTCCAAAAACTAACATGGTTGAACTAATTTTGAATATTGAAATCTAGGATGTGAAGCCGGATTTGTCAATGTCTATTAGAGTTTTGCCCATAATACCTCGCAAATGCATCAAAAATGTGCTACCCTGTATATTTATCTCGTAATGATACTGAAAGTCTAGTCATTTTTGTATTATCTAAATTTCCAACCGTAATTGAAACGATTTATCTAGTTACGGAAATCGAATCCGCAATTCCCACACTTGAAAACCCAATAATGTTCCGCGGTCTTGTCAGACCTGGCCGCGGAACCCACAATTAGGTTTTAGTTGTGAAGTTTCTAAGAGCGAATATCTTTTATTTAATTTTATTAGATTCGGAGGAAAAATGTAACATCTAATAATTGATATCTTTGAAAAACAAGAAATATTTGTCTCGTTAGACATGGCACTTTCCCATTTTTTATAGGTCAAAATAGTAATTTACGTAACAAGTCCGAAAAATACTGTTTTTTTGGACGAGTAAAGGCGAGTCCTGGAAGTCTGCGAGTCCAAAAAAACTATTTTCCGACGTGTTGCGTACACTATTTTTTCGGCAACCGTGTAGAATAACGAATCAATGAAACACATTTCTTTATTATTTTTCTTTGTAGAACAAAATTTCGAACATTCCATTGAAATTCGAACAGAAGATAGGTACTAACAGAAACATTCTAATTCTTATTTAAGTATATTAATATTTCAACTAATTTCTTGTCAAATTTCGCTGCTATGGTAATGATCAACTGCATTTATCAAAACCATACCTACCAAGATTTTCATACAACAATGATGTGATTCTTCCCGGCCTAGTCCGGGAAGTACGCACTTCCCGGACTAGGCCGGAAAAATGCTACTTTCTCAAAGAAAAAGCGTCCGGGAAGTAGGTACTTCCCGGACGGTTGCCGAAAAAACATATTTCAATGGAGGTGCAGATCTGGTATCATCTCAGTAACGTTGGATACAAAAATCAGTACGTATGCACTTTTTGAATACCTGGAAATGTATCCTTTTTTAGTGAATGCTACTGTATTTCTCAAGGATTGAACAGGCGAAAAAAAACCTTCAATTATATTAACACAACACTAAGGAGCTTAGAATTCAGATGATTGGGTGTTACGCCTTCCGCATCCTGCTTTATAGTTGTGAAAGTTTGATGCTAGGTTCACAGACAGAAAAAAAAATAGCAGTTTTCGAAATGTACCTATACAGGCGGATGCTGCGAATTTCATGGTTACAGAAGGTTACTGTTAGTGACGACAAAATACTCCAACACATGCACAAACAAAAAATAAATACTGAACACCATCAAAGAAAGAAATATTGTAGTATCTGGGCCATGTGCTGGTGAAAGATACGAGTCGCTCCGACTCATAATGGGTGACAAAGTGCAGGGAAAGAGATCAATGGGAAAGGCGTCAGAACTCATGGCTAAAGGATTTGAGAAAGTGGTTTGACCGCTAGTCAACGAAAATTTTTCGTGCTTTTTCAGGACTACAATAGCCATTTGGATCACCAACCTTCGGAATGAGATGGCGTGATAAGCAGAAGAATATCAGTATCTGATTTTTCATTCATTTTCAAGCATAAAACTGTGTCCGAATATTTTTATGACCGAAATGTCACACTGCATAAACAAGAATAATTGTTATGGTAAAACAACGCCAACGGGACAAACATTACACTGGCATTGTTATGATAATATCCGCTGCAATTTTCAAGACTACAATTGTCATTTGAATCACCAAGTTTCGGAAGAAAAGGGCATGATAAGAAGAAGACTGTATTTCTAGCAGAGAACAAGCTTTAAAAACTTCTATGGATTTTAATTAAATTCTTGCACTCGCCTTCAGACGGCAATGATAAACGGATGATGTCGGTTATTTTCTAGGCCAAACCCAATTAACCCAAACTATATCAAGGTCAAAAAAGAGTAATATAGAATAATATATAAACCCATATGAGCAGACCTTTTCGAAATTGTTATCATTAAAAGGTGATGAAAGTAATTACAAGTGGCGTTGAAAACTTTTTACTCTAGGACTGATGTGGGGTTAATTTCAAATTAACAAATTCTTTGCCAGATGGTACAGAAATTGGCAGTTTTTAAATTGTTGACTAACTGCTATATCGCGGACTAATTAAACTTTTGAAGATCATTATCATAATTTTTTTTAACTTAATGTATTACCCTTTATAGTAAAAGTAAAAGTTATTTATTTTTTAAGCATTCTTTACTCGTAAAGAAATAACTTTATAAACAGACTTCATTCCTGAAGTCATTGTTTTCATTTTCTCGCGATTGCGATCTTCAATTAAAGATGAAGTCCAGTAGATAAGTAATGGCATTAGCGATCGTTGGTCGTAACCCTAACCTTTAATAAAAGTATTTTGCCATTCCGCACACTATTCTTTGCATTGCTTCGGTGATTTCGTGTACCTAAGTCACCTTTAGCGGACAAGCGATCTAGCCATTGTGGTTTTTCATTTAAAGTTTACAGTTTTAACCACTAACAGAGGCGTAGGCGATTACTATTTAACAAAAGATACGAAATTTCAGTACCAGATAATATCATATTATTAGAACATAATGGAAACCTGTTTTGACATTAATTAAAGAAAACTATTGCTTTTTAAATGTAATTTAAACGAAAAAGAAGTGAATGTTTTTTAGAGAGAAAGCAAATCAACTAAGATGATATAGCATATAACCAATAGCTACATTGAACCATATAGGAGGTTCTACGGACTCTGCTTTGTCGATATTAAGAGACTTGCCTTCCAATTAGCCATAAAAAATGGTTTATGTCATCCTGGAGCTGGTAGTAAAAAAATATTAAAAGCGCTCTTTAAACTCCATTCAAATGTAAGTATTACGAAACCGCAAGATATCTCAAAAGCGACAATAAAATGTTTTACTCCAGAGAAAGTAAATAAAATTTGTTGATCTGCTTGAATCACAAAACTAATTATAATTCTGGGAGAGTTTTCTACGTCAATGCTGCTGGAAAAAGATCACTGGTGACTGTTGTCTTTTTGTTTGAACGCAGCTGGTGGATATGTTCCTCCTTTATCCGTTTTTCTTAGGAGAAATATGGACTCTGAGTTGTTGGATGGAGCGCCTCCTGCGTCCATCACGACGTGGCATCCATCAAGTTTGTTTCAACAATACATTTTTACCCAAATGGCTACAACACTTTATCCAGTTTGTTAAACTATCCCGTGCTTCGAATTCTTGACGGTAACTATAGTCATTAGTCACTCACGAAATAGTAACGTTCTAAAAATTGCACGAACAAACTACGTCACAATATTTATATATATTTATACCACTTCATACCTCACACAAGATGCACGCTCTTGGAACCTATCATTCATGTCACAGTTTAAAACCTTTTATCCTCAGAAAACCAAAATGAGGTTAAGGCAAAATCCTGGTCAAATTATCAACTCTTACCAATTTTGTACCTACGCTAATGTGTCCTGCTGATTTAAAAAGTGCCACTGCACAGATTTCAGTCAGTGGATTTCGCTAATCTAGTATATGTCCATTTAAAAGGAATTAAATTACTGACCAGGCTTTTGCAATTGAAAGATAAAAAGGGAGAACACCACCATCAGACAAGTTACGGGGCTAGGAACATAGAAATGTGGTTAAAAGTTACCCTACTAAAATAATCTGTCTGGTTTATATATCCAACAAGTCTGGGTGCTACATCAACCATAAACTGATTCGATGAATTACTGAACTGATATTTTTCAAAACAATACAGAAGTTACTTCCCCGAGAGCCTGAACAACTACAAAGACAAAAATCAAAACTTTTTCAAAGCAGAGAAATGCACTGAAAAGCATCGAAGCACCTAAAAAAAGAAACCCTAGAGAAGTCCCTACCTACGTGGGCACCACTAGTATGCCATACAAAGATCAATCCTGCGAGAATAAGAGAGAAGGAGAAGTTTAAAAGGAAAAGACAAAAGAAACTAAGTTCTGTTTTAGCAGAATTCAATAAAAGGAAGGTTGTAAAATGCATCAAAAGGAAGCCGACTTAAAAAAATACAGAAAAGGAATAAATTATTGCATACGTTGTATGAAGGGCTTGAACTGGACTTACTCGACCCATGAAGGATGCGCTAACTCAGACAAGAGGAAAAACTATTTGTGTGACTTTTGATTTGACATTTAGTTCACTAATCTGATTTCAAAAATTGACGTTTAATTTCTCTATCCAAAATACGAAGCCTCTTTTCTTAATTAGACATAAATGCTTATTTAAGTATTATCAATATCAAAAAACTTCAATGATAAGATATTTGCTTACATTTACTCTTTTTTTACAACTCATGGATGTTGCATAGAAAATATATTCATATATTCTTTGTTTTCTAAGATTTTTTTGGTTGTTTTTAAACGGTGTCGAAAATTAGGCTCTCCACTAATAAAATTCGAAATACTAAAATGGATCGATTTTATTGTATCTAGGAAGTGCAGTTTGTGTTTATTTATGAAGCTCAAAAAAAATCTATGGATTTTTCCAGTAATTAATTCTTATAGTTCGAAATTACAAGTCTGCTATTTGATTGTAAGACGCACATATTATCTTAAAGGAATTACGTTTATAATATATTCCATAATCATTGAATATCTGTTAAGAATTGCCATTATTTTCATGCTAACAATTCCCTATGTCCTATGAACGTAATTGTTACTGGAACATATGCCATATCTAATTATTGTACGAGATATTGTTAAGATAGTGCACGGATAGCTAAACACAGGTGAAACATAATGAGCTCCTCCCTAAAAACGCGAATATTTCCAGTTCACTGATTTCTATTAATATTTAGCGACCCACATGAAATACTACTTATTTTCTTCTGCAATTATAAAGTTGTGCTTGCTATTAAGAAAAACTATTCAGAATGCAACCATCAAGGCATTTTCATTGAATGGATTTAATTAACTCGTACATGCTCTCATTCACTGCGACGTCATCTTTAAATATTTTTGAAATTTGGAGATATTCTCAGTTATTTTAAATTATGCAATCCGCCATGATATCGGCTATTCGGGAAACAATTCAAACGTCCCCTAATGCGAATCCGCTTAAATTGTGCTGAAATGTTTCATCTAATGTATATACTCAATGTGCTCCTTCTACAGGGACAGCACAGAGTTATTGCATAACAATAAATCTAATAAACCGTTAGCCGCATTTTTCTCTAAATAGATTTGATTCGTATTCATTGATTAAAAATTCGATATCTCATCTGACCTTGGAATACATCTTGACACCTTTCTTTCGGGGACTATAAATACAAAAATAGACGTTCTCATCAAATTATAAATTAAATAAAAAACTAATAAAAATCGATTTTAACAAAAAACCTTGACGTCCGTAAATAAAAAATCAATAACTTTTTGGTCCACCTCGAGCCTTGGAAGTTCTCGGCGATATAATTATTGACAGATTCAATAATGCAATTTCTCGTCAAATGGCAGGCGTAACCAAGGAGCAAAATTGTCAGTGTCATCAAAAATTTGCAACCTTTTTTGAGGTCTGCGTACCTCGAAGTTGAATTAGGCACCATGTATTTCCATCGGATGGGTGCGCACGAGATGGAAAATATCTTACTTATGAGGCAGAAGCACCTTTCATATCAGAGAACTGCTGTATTGCTAAACACCACAAAACAAATTGGTCTGAGAGCGCTGAAGAGATATAGACAGACAGAAAGTGCGATGCATAGACACGGTAGTGGTCAAAGAAGGCAAGCCGTAATTATCAGGTGTGCTTTAACAAACCGAACGTGGATCACTATCAGACTAAAAAGGACAAAAACTTGGCAGGAGGTTGCATGATCAACAGTTACGAGTCCAAAGAAGAGAAGCGTGTCCAATTCTGCAGCAGATCCATCAGGTGAATCGTAGAGGTTGGGCTTAGGCTCACAGGAGGTGAACCATAGAAGAATGACAACACTTCCTATTCACCGATGAATGCAGAGTAATCCTGTTTAAATCAGGATAGATATTAACCTGGAAAAGGCCTTGAGGGCAGTATCTCGACATAATATGGGAGCCATGGTTGCGTTCGGATGTTGAGGTATTAAGGGGTGGGGTTAAAAATAACGAAAAAACGATCTAGTCATATTTCTGGTAAATCTAACAGGTCAAATGTATATTGATTTTGAAGATTTTGTTCTGATTGATGACAATGCTCGTCCCCACCGCGCGGCAGTTGTCAATAGATATATAGGACATATATCCAAATGATGACTTGACCTGCGAGGCCTCCACATATGAATATTTTAGAACATATCTGACTCGTCTCGAAAGAATTCTGGGCCAGCAAAAGCCCGAACCACAGAACTTAGAGAAGCTGACCCAGGCCATTTTTTAAAATTTCCCAAGACTTTATAAACACATTATAAATTGTTAGGCAGCATCCCAGAAAGGTACCAAGATCGTTTCCAGGCTTAAGGTGGACAAATAAGATATTGATTTTTTAGTTATGGACGTCAAACTTTTTTGTTTCGATTGTAGTCACCGAAGAAAAGGTGCTAAGATTTTCTCCAAGCCCAAAGTGGACGAACGGGACATTGATTAATTTAGCGAAAGATTAAAATGAAAAGTGACTATTCGGAGTTCGAAGTAATGGCACTTAGAGAAAAATGCAGCTAACGCTCGATTAGATAGAATGAATGCATTGAGAATATAAATTAGATAAAAGGATACCTGACATTTAAGCACAATTTAAGCGGATTCGCATTTCGGGAGGTTTAAGTTATTTCCGGAATAGCTGATATCATTTAAATAATGATAATATCTCGTTTGAAAAATTGAATAATGTTAAAATTCCAAATACGTTTAAAGACAATACCTCAACAAATAAGCACAACTACCAGTCAATTAAATCCATTCAATCAAAATGCCGTTTTTATATCCCTATACAGTGTAGGTAACCATTAAACTGATTCCGATAAAAAAAATAAGAAAAAGAAGAAAGACATTGCAAGAGTCGAGTTTTCACCGAAAAGACACAAGAGAAGTTTAAAAATTCTTTGTAATCGGGGATATTATGGAAAATTGCAAGACTTCGGAAAATAAGAATATCTTATTACAGAAATGAGATACTACAAAATTCCAAACAAATCTGTAGGCTGTAGGTGGTAACTTAGTGAATAAGAATATATATATTGTTACGTTTTTCCCGTGGGTTCTTAACGAATTACAACTTTTACTATTTCAAACTAATACTCTCCTTATTTAGCTTGGGAGATCTTCCTTTCTTCCGTTGCGGATTATATAATCTGAAATCCCATAGAGATAGCTTGGAGATCATATCGAGCCTTCATTCGGTCACTGGCAAGACGTTCAAACGGTAGTCCCACATCATTCTGTTTTATCTTCCCACTAGATCTTGTCTGGGGTCCTTGACTTGAGGCACAGGTTGAACACTACTGGCACCATGATTTTACATCCTGGCAGTAGTTGACCCAGTAAAATCTGTCGCGGATCTTGTCAATCATTCTGTTAACTCCGAGATGAGCACTTTTCCATCGGCGCTTTCCCAGGCTCGTTTAAGAAGTCCATTTTCCACTACCAGGGAATCCCACTGAGTCCACAGAGTTTTAAAAGTAAATCCTTTAGTTTAAATCTCTCCCCAGCTTGGTCTTGGTTGATGTTGTTCTTTAGCTTTTAGCAGTAGTGCTGTTTCACTATCCTCAAGCTGATTTTTCTTTACTTGATCTGTGGTCCACTACTGATCAACTTTAAACTTGGTTTGCCTAATGGGTGTGATTCTTTCTCGTTGACATTGTTTATAATTATCCTCGCATGACCTTCTGGATAAAGCATCTGTATTATTATGCCATCTTCCTTCCCTGTGCTTAGCCTTAAAGTTATATTGTTTTAACCCTTCCTGACTTGACTTTGAACTGCTAGCGTCTCTGGATGGAGATGTATATAGCACTGATTTGAAAAATTTCGGTTACGTGGCCTAGCTTCTAGTGGCTCCCGGAATATTTGTACTTGACAGTCTCTTTTGAAATGCCCAGTCCTGCCACATATATAGCACTGATTCGAAACATTTCGGTTACGTGGCCTATCTTCTAGTGGCTCCCGGAATCTTTGTACACGACAGTCCCTTTTGAAATGTCCAGTCCTGCCACATCTATAGCACTGATTTATAGCATTTCGGTTACATGGTCTGACTTCTAGTGGCTCCCGAAATATCTGTACTCGCCAGTCCCTTTTGAAATGTCCAGTCTTACCACATCTATAGCACTGATTTATAGCATTACGGTTATATGGCCTAACTTCTAGTGGCTCCCGAAATCTCCCCGTGGCCTGAAGAACTTCGGTTAATTTCTTCAAAATACCGTCCATCTCAGTTAGTTCACAACTCTTCGCCAGCTTGCTCTTTCTAGATGGATACATCCCTGATTGTTGGCCTAGAGATGCTACATGCCGCCTCGATTTCTATAGCTCTACCCAAAACTTCACGGCTGCTTTCAAATTTGGCTAGACGTAGCATCTTCTGAGTTTCTTGATCTCTGATACCATCCACGAAATATTGGGCAGCAAGTTTCTCTTGAAATTCTTCCGTTGCTTCCGGGTAGGTCAATTGAATGAGACGTCTAACATCTGCCTCAAACTCTTGCAGGTTTTCACCAGGTTTCTGATGTTGGCACTTTACTTGCGCCTGATACAGTTGCCTTCTGTGTTGATCTCCAAATCGTCTATCCAGGGCAGCTACAAGTATGCCATATTTCCCCTGTTGGCTGATGGGAATAGTCTGTACTAGTTCTAGGGCAGATGCACGTAGCGCTATCACTAGTGATGTAGCCATTTTCTCGTTATTCCAACCGTTGGCAATAGCAACGGTTCGAATTGTCTCTTGTACATTGTCCAGGATATTTGACCGTCATAGGTTGGAGGTTTGCTATTCTGTCCTGTGATGAATACCCTCTCAGTGAGTCTTCATTTCTTTCTGCACGTTTCCTTCTTCTTTTGGTACATTTCCAACTTCTTTCTGTATATTGTCTACTTCTTTTTCAAACTTTTCATTTTGTTCGTCCAATATTTTCTGTAATTTTCCTTGCTCGCCTACAATTACCTACAGGATCCATTTCTGAAGCCGAACCTGTTCTATTTGCCTTTAACCATTTTGGTCTTGTAAAAGTTTCTGAAGCCGGTCCTGTTCTGCATGCCTTTGACGTTCATTTTTTTCCGATCCGCTTGTCTTTTACGTTCGTCCTCTTCCCGTACGCTTGCCTTTTAACTTCTTCGGCTTCAGAAAATATTTCAAGAAACATTTTCTGAAGCCGATTCTGTTCTGCTTGCGTTTTACGTTCTTCCTCTTCCCGATCTGCTTCCCTCTTACGTTCATCCTCCTCCCGTGCCGCTTGTCTCTCAGCATTTCGATTTCTCACGAAATAGGCCAACATTTTATTTAATTGCTCCATTTTTGCCGTTTGTTGCCTTGCATTGACCATAGAATGTTCTGGACACTGCCTATTTCAAAATAGAATGTTATAAAACGTTCAGAGAATGCACCAATCAAAACGGCTTTGATAACGTACTTGTATCCTCTTCTATCCACCACTTCACAAGTCCCGTCCCTTTACAATCCGACTTCTGGCACCAAATGTTACGTTTTTCGTGGGTTTTGACAAAATCACAACTATAATACTCTCTTTATTCTTTATCACTGTCTATAATTGAACACACTAAACTACTCTTATAACTTTACAACTAATAGATCTTTACAATTCAGCACTCAATGATTAACTAACTGCAACACTCGTTCTGTGCTCATTTATATCCAGTAGAATATGTCTCTGGAAGCGTTCGCCCGCTTCTGTATTATTCTCGACCCGGCCGCACTGTATCGGGAATCTTCTCGGACGGCGAAGACTCATACGTAAAGAACGTAGACGCTAGCCCAAAAGCATACAGATGGTGGCGATCCATGACGATATCTTGAAGAGTATCCAAATATACTTTTATTTTAATTTCACCAATAAATGTGAAATTAAAATCGCTTTGTTTCAGTGTGATAATCCAGATCCAAAGTATCCTTAGTGATACCATAATTTTTGTGCAAATTGGGAAAAATGTGTTTTTGATTATTAGTGTTTTGAACCTCATAAAATAATTCATTTTACTTAGCATCACAGCAATTCTTTCTTATACCATGATACAAGAACGACAAAGTGTATTAGTTCTTCATCATGTGGGAGATCCATTTCAACCATGGAAAGAATTAAAGATTGAAGTTTAAATATCAATATATTTGACTTATTATCTCTGTTAAAGTAAATAATGTTCTAAACGAATATTACTTTTTAACTAATTTTTTCAATATTATATAAAAATCCCTATCAATCAAGGCCTTTAGTTCCCTCCCAGATTAGAATCTGGGAGGGAAGTGCTAGAGCACTTAATAACGTCATCAACGTACGATAAATTTTCATGTTGTTTCATGCTTAGGATATTGCCAATTCTCTTAGTAATAATAATAATAATAATAATAATAATAATAATAATAATAATAATA
>MU182030.1:414404-478020 GCA_016904865.1 Pissodes strobi
CAAAGAGGGATTGATGATTTTGCTTTTTTTTCTTTGTTTTTGATTTTCTTGGTATTATAAGTCCGTGGATAAATCAAAGAGGGAAAAATGAGTTTGATCACATTTTTCTTAAATTAATATCTTTGGCCTTCCTCAGAATACAGTCCCAAATGAAAATTACGTAAGAAGCATCATCGTCAATTCATAAAAACATTAAAATTAGTCAAGCACGACACTAGCAGACTAGTACAACATACAATATGTTCTGGCG
Organism: Pissodes strobi; assembly: GCA_016904865.1. Classification (NCBI taxonomy): domain Eukaryota; kingdom Metazoa; phylum Arthropoda; class Insecta; order Coleoptera; family Curculionidae; genus Pissodes; species Pissodes strobi. The sequence continues at coordinate 414,655 of MU182030.1, forward strand.
TGGCATACTTGAAAATGAGGTTACCCATAATGACGGAACAACTTGAATTGCATAGGAGAGAAAAAATCATGAAATAATAAGACCAGATGAATGGCAGAACTTCACAGATGATGAGGTAGTTAAAGTCATCAAAGAAACCCAAAACTGGAAATCTCCTGGACTAGATTGAATTCAAAACTTCTGGTTCAAACAACTGATAGCTCTTCATAAGGATCTAACAAAAGCTATGAGTTACATTATGAACGATACAAGAGATATTCCTGCGTAGTTAACACCTGGAACTACCTTCCTACTCTCAAAGGGAAAGGACACAGGGGACCCAAAGAACTGTCGCCCGATTACTTGCCTCTCAACATTAGACAAGATACTGACAGCTGCCATAACAAATAGGATCTACAGCCACTTGCTAAACAATGGAGTACTTCCTGACGGACAGAAAGGGTTCAGAAGGGCGTCTAGAGGATGACCAGCTCATTGTGAGTAAAATGATTATCTCAATGGCTAAGAAGCGTTTAAAATACCTAGAAATTGCGTGGATGGACTACAAGAAAGCATTTGATAGTCTTCCCCATTCCTGGGTTCTTGCTGTAATGAAAACAACCCAAGTTTGCCCAACTATAGTTCGATTTGTTGAAGCATCTATGAAGTAATGGAAGACTGAGTACCACTGTGGAGGCTCCATTAGAACAGAAAATATAGCAATTAAGCATGGAATATCCCAAGGTGACTATTTGTCCATCTTGTTATTCTGTTTAGCCCTAATACCTTTAACAAATATGCTAAACTGGCAAGGTATTGGTTTTGAAATCGACGATAAAAATAAGGTCAACTACATGAATGACTTAAAACTGTTTGTTAAGAACGAAACCCAGCTTAAACAAGGCCTTACTTATCGTGAAGGCATTTAGTGACGATATAAAAATGGAGTTCGGCCTAGATAAATGTGTCACTTGTATCTTCAAACGTGGCAAACTAGTTAAAAATGTAAATACCCAGTTGAATGCCCAAACAGTAACCAGTAATATAGAAATTGATGAAACTTTTAAGTACTAGGGCGTAGAACAAAATGATGCTATCGACAACTCACTCAAGAAAGATAAGATCAGGAAAGAATACTACCGCCGAATCCGTCAGATTCTCAAGACTGAACTGAGCTCAAAAAACAAAATCACAACTATAAACACCCTAGCTGTTCCAGTAGTGGCGTATAGTTTTGGTATTGAAGACTGGTTGAGATCTGATATCGAGAAGATAAATAGGACAACTAGAAAACTCCTAACAACTGAAGAAATCAATCACCCTAAAGCTGACGTCAAAAGACTTTACATCAAAAGACGTAATGGTGGGCGTGGACTGATCGAACTTGAATCTGCTTTCGACCCTTCCATCGTTGGCCTGAGCAAGTACGAGTACATCGAGCTAGGCAAGGACAGATTCACAGGATTGGCAAAAAAAACCTGATGCTGGCAAAGCTAAATACTCTCTTTAAAATGAAGCCCAAAACATAAGAGACAAATATTTAAAGCAAGAGACCAAAGCCCCGAAAAACATAAAGCTACAACTAAAGAACAGTATGGAAAAGCTTAAAATAGAACTGTTGAAAGCAAACCACTACACGGACAGTTTTTCCGAAACCTTTAAAGACCATTTGTCAATATGGAAGCGTCTATGCAGTAGTGGCCTTGGTCTTAAGAGAGAGACGGAAAGCCTAGTTATAGCAGCACAGGATACGGCACTTAACTCGAGATACCATCAAAAGGTCATCCTGAAAAAGCCAGTAGATAGCAGATGTAGACTATGCAATAAGTCAGAAGAGCATATAAGTCATATTGTTGCAGGTTGCAGCATACTTGCATCATCCGAATACACCCACATGCACAATAAAGTAGCCAGCTATACTCATTGGACTATGTGCAAACAATTAGGTGTACCAGTTCCAAACAAATACTACGAACATCAACTAGAGAAAGTCGTAAACATCAATTATATAATATCATGTGCGATGTTCCAAGAGTAACGGACAGAACCATCTTAGCCAGCCGACCAGACATAGTGGTACACGATAAAAGGGAGAAGACCTGCCTACTGATCGATATAGCTGTCTCAGATGACCCGAACATCATGTCAAAAGAAACTGAGAAAATCAGTTAATACAATGACCTGAAAATCGAGATCAGCAGGATGTGGAATTGTAAAACTAAAACAGTGCCAGTCATAGTAGGAGCATTAGGTGCAATAAAGAAAGGCTATGATCAGAACCTCAAAATGCTACCAGGGCACCCATCAGCTAAAGATGTGCAGAATATTGCACTATTGGGAACCGCACACATCCTGAGAAATGTTTTACGGTAAATCGCTGTGAACTCTTGTTGAGATCTAGATTTACCAAAATATTGCTAAATCTATTGGATGCTTTGTCGTTTCCAGGGTGTTTAATATCGAAAAATCTAAAATTACAATTAGTTTAAAAAATCAGAACCTCGATGACAAGAGCGGATGGGAAAAAATATGATTCCACACCATTGGGAGCGGTGTTTTAGATAAAAATTCTAGCACTCGAACCTTAAGTATCTAAGAGGAAAGGCACAAAAATATAACGGGAACATAATAATTATACTAAATGATGCAGAAGTATTTGAATACATTAAATATAATACCTAATCTCGCAGAAATATATATTTCATATAAAAAGCCATAAAGCCAGAGTAATATAAATACATCACTAAACATAATATTCCATTTTACTAATTAGTAATGAATCACCTTATCTTGCTCCGAATACAGGCAAAGGAAACTAAGCCGATACATCTGATATCCTGTAGAGCGGACTGCAAGAAAATTAAAAGATAGGAAGAAACATAAATGCTTACTTCGATATTACAATGGTTAATAACCGTATAATTCAGTAATAGAGCTAGGCCTGTTGGTTCTTAAATGCAATAAATAACGGGGGTTACATTCAGCCAGTAATATTTGTATGTGTCAGTATGGAAAATGCATCGATTTGCAAAACTATGATGACATGTAGTCCATCATAACTTGAAATATTATATTTTACATTATGTCTCTAAACGTTTTTCTAAAATTGTGCCGTTATTTGTGGCTATTTGTTTGTCCCATCTATTATTGTCATCCATCAATTTCTGATCATCATCCTTTTTAATTATTTTTAGTCTTCGTGGGTAATTCTTGAATTGCCATTATGTGACTTTCTTGGTTAATCCCATTTGTTGTCCCGTGTTTTCATTCCACGTCTGGCTATATGTTCTGCAAAGTCAATCGCCTGCTTTTTCTGACGAATCTATTCTGTGGATTTCTTTGGCTTCAGTTACCATACTAATGTCTTGATCACTATTAGGTGACTTACTTCTCTTGGCGAATCCCATCTGTTGTGCCCTGTTTTCGTGGAATGCCGCCACTTCCGAATCCTCTGGTTTTATGTTCTACAACGGCCATCGCTTTCGTTTTTGATAAATTTATTCCACTGTCTTTCTACCATCGTTAATATTTCCGGTTTATCGCCCTTGGGCTTTCCAGTAGTGGTTCACTTAGACCCTATATTTCTGAGATACATATTATAGCGGGCACGAGAGATTGATTAAATCTTGCTTTTTTTGGGTTTAAATACACGTTAGAGCTTTTTGCATACTGCCCCTGGCTCATCTATATACCTAGGTACTATATCATTATGCTTAATTCTCCATCTCATTTTTCAAACAATCCTGCCTTGCTTAGGTATAAATATACTGTACTAGACAATGATACTCATAAAGTCCACTTAAATGAGGTCCTAGTGATAATAATAATTTTTCTGTAGCTTTAAGTTAGAGGAGTGGCGCACAATATGGACAGATCCATATACATAATTATATTAAGAAGATCATAATGGATCGATGGATTTAAGGTAATCTAGACTCATCGTGTCTGGCAAAAATGTTTAATGACGTCACGTAATATTTGTTCGAGTTCTTCACATTTAAATTTGTTAATATCGAACATGATTTTTTGAGCATGTTAAAACATTGATTTTAAGGCAAGTATTTTTAATAAATTCGTGTTGTTTGCAATATAATAATGTTTTAATCTATGCTTCCATCCTCGGAAAATGTTCCTAAATTATATAAGTAGGTAATTTGTTTCATTTAAATTTAACACCTGACATCAACTATAGATTTTATAAATTATAGATTGATCATAGTTTAAGATATAACTAAAACACAAATTCCTATAATCAATAGAAAGTAAGTAAAGTTATTTAGAACTACAGATACCAGAATAGATCTTTAAAGCAGTAATAGCAACTTAATGTTCTTACCTCTAACTTTCAGTGTAAGATGAGTGTGGTTGGAAATAAGCTGTAGAATTTCCTTGTGGACAGCATCATCTAATGCAAACCCATTGATTCGAATAATTTGATCACCAACCTAAAGAAAAAACGTATCATTACTATCATTATTATAACGTGAAAACATGCAACAAATTTTTCAGCAAAATCTGTTAGTTTACTAGCTGCAGTGAGAAAGCAATTCCGTTGCTCTCACTCAGCTCAGAAATTAATGCGACCCGTTTGCTATATACAGGCTTCTGTCCGTAACTAAGCATGCTCTCTCATAGCCAAATGATTTGAGGTTTCTGGTGAAAGTGGAAATGCTGATCAAATGCCAGCTCAGAACTTATTGGATGTAATATGGGTACTACAAGATGTTTTGGGATTATTACAGATAATGCTTTGACCTAATACGAAACGCGTTACCGAGCAATATTACGGATCGGAAAAACGAGTAGTAGTATTAGCGAAACACACTAAGTGTCAGGTCAAATAACATTATTTTTTACATAAAATTGCAGTTCTTATAGTAAAAATTTGAGATTTCAGCTTGGTTTCCGCATGATTCCTTCGACACTCGCTGTAACTTATGGGACGTTTTTCTCTGCTGCTGTTCGGGACAATTTTAAGATTACGTTATTAGCTCAATTTTCCCGTGATAAGTGTAACTGAATTAATATGTCCAGTAATTTGAATCACCTCTTTGATATTAGCTCCAGCATTCGTTAGTATTAATACCGCTGAAGCCCAATTTAAATGATTCGTAATATCTTTATTTTTGAAGTGAAAACTTCTTTAAGCTCGTTCAGCACACTTTTCCTCGGTAGTGAATAAAGCTCAGCTGTCATGTAATGCGCCACGCTCGGATACGTTACATCTAACTTTCAGTTTTCTTGAAAACGGCTGCGAGTGGAAACTTTGAATTTGGTTTTTAGGCAAAACTTCTAGACAGCCAGCAATTATTTGGTTTTGGCGATCCGATTTTCCGTGTCCCACATGTACGATTTTTTTAAATTTTGCTTTGATACATGATAACTGTCGAAAAAATTAATTAATTTTGGTGACATTTTTTGAACACGTTTCTTTTGAGTGTCTTTCAAACCCTTCTGACATTGGCGAGAATCGAAAAATGGAGAGTATTTTTTTTTCGTGTATATTTTTTAAAAAATGGGTACTTTGGGTCCTTCTAGTGCTAAAAAAAAAGTCACGAGGATCGAAAAAATCGACTTATAGGTCAAAGATATAAAGATTTTTTATTTTTTTCTGAAAAATAATTTTTTATGAAAAAGTGAATTACTTGACTAGAATTTACATAAAAAAATGTAGGAAAGGATATATAAAAAATTTTGATGACTTTTATATAGGGTGAGCTAGTTCAATTTAAGCTTTTAACCATTTCGAATTTTGACACGTCATCGTCATCACTTAATATTTTATTACTGAGGTATTTTATCGTGAGGTCTTAAGTACAGAGATATTCTTCGCATCAATTTCAGTCCACTTACTTTTAAGTCAAGAAGATTGGATGCTTTGTTGCCAGCTTTTGTTAACAGTCAAGAAGATACGAGTTGCTATCGTATTTTCGCCTTTCTTAGATACAATTTTAATGTATGTACAGCGAGGTAAGCGGCTGTATCTCAGAAACTACTAATCGTAGAGACTTGCGGTAAAAAATTATATAACTAAAGTGACCAAAAGAAAACACTGGAAATAATTTTCAAGTTCATACCTCTACCGCTAGGGGGCGCAATAGCTATGGTCGGGTAGAAAAATGCATTTTACTCAAAACTGTTCTATTATAAGTTGATAAAAGAATACCACCACTGTAATCTTCGTGAAATTCTGCATCTTTTTTGTCACTTTTGATTGTAGGGCATGAAGTAAGGGCGGGGGGGAAGGGAGAAGTCTGACTGATTGAAATGACTATAACTTTAGTTTGACTCAACATATTTGAGCAAACTAGGTCTCGTTTGAGAGAGGAAACGTTGCTTATTAAGAACAAAATATACCCATGACAAATTGGTATTTGCTGCTCCCGCTAGGGGGCGCCAATTCAAAAGTTCATGGTTTTTTAAATTTTTCTCCGAAATTTCAAATATAATGATACCATTATTTTAACAGAAACAGAAAGTAGATCAAATTTGCAGGAAAAACCTCTAAACCGCATATCGATAACTTCACGCGTTCAGGAGTTATTGCCAGAAGAGCATTTTTTTAACAATGCATGCATTGAAAAAACGAATAAGTTTCGAACTTCTGTGGTCAAGCATGGCATGGCTATTATAAAAATATATATTATCAAAAATAATTATTAAACAATCATTTAAAGGACCGAATTCGAATAAAACATTTCAATTTAACGTCTCATGTGTTCAAACTGCCTCCCATCATGTTGCACACATTGTTTCAATCTTTGTTGGGTGGAGAAAATTGCCGCATCGAGTTCAGCCGCTGGCAGTTGAAAAGGAAGGATATGGTAATTAATGTAGTCTTTTAAAAGATTACGAACAGTAGTTCGTGCTATACCCAAGTTTGAAGATAATGCCCTAGTTCCTATCTGCCTATTATACTCTATGTATGCCAGGACATTAATCAGTCTTCAGTTCTTCCATTGCCACGCCTACAGAATTTAGGACGAAGAAAACTGCCAGTATATATCGCTTAATCGCTGTGCCAAGAGTGGAAAAAATTTGACGTTTCTTTCAAAGAAGTTTGTTTTTCGTTTCTACGGCCTATTAAATGTGAAAAAGTATAAAAACATACGTGTGAATTACTGAGTCCGAAATTCATCAGAAAAGGGGCAAAATTTTGATTTTATTCTACTCATATTTCCAAATTTTTGGCTGATATTTTAATTTAGGAGAAAGATCACGGTAACTATTATACTAAAACTGGGTACCTGAGATAAGCTTCGTTCAATTGTTGCACCAAATTTCTTAGAATATTGGCGCAGTCCTAAGTCACAATTTACACTTATTTCCTAGCTTATTTCCTCTTATGTTATTATTATAGTATCATTAATGTTATTTTCATGATTGTTTTGATTATTTTTGTTAATAAAACATTTTTACTTTAGTCATGGCATGCTTGACCATAAAAATTCGAAAATTAATTTGTTTTATTTGTTAAAAAATGCTCTTCTGGCAATAACTCCTGAACGCGCGAAGTTATTGATATGCGGTTTAGAGGTTTTTTCCTGCAAATTTGATCTACTTTCTCTTTCTGTTAAAATAATGGTAACATTATATTTGAAATTTCGGAGAAAAATAAAAAAAAACCATGAACTTCTGAATTGGCGCCCCCCTAGCGGGAACAGCAAATAACAATTTGTCATGGATATATATTGTTCTTAATAAGCAAGGTTTCCTCTCTCAAACGAGACCTAGTTTGCTCAAATATGTTGAGTCAAACTAAAGTTATAGGCATTTCAAACAGTCAGACTTCTCCCTTCCCCCCCGCCCTTATTTCATGCCCTACAATCAAAAGTGATGAACAAAAAAGATGCAGAATTTTACGAGGATTACAGTGGTGGTATTCTTTTATCAAGTTATAATAAAACATTTTTGAGTAAAATGCATTTTTCTACCCGACCATAGCTATTGCGTCCCCTAGCGGTAGAGGTATGAACTTGAAAATTATTTCCAGTGTTTTCTTTTGGTCACTTTAGTTAAATAATTTTTACCACAAGTCTCTACGACTAGTAGTTGCTGAGATACAGCCGCTTACCTCGCTTATTTGCCCACCCTGTACAGGGTGTTCACCCATAATGTCCCCCCCCCCTTTAACTTTGTTAATTTTTAAGCTACAAAAAAAAATAAAAAACAAAATTGTAGAGTTTTTAATGTAGTTTTTGCACACGTAAAGGAAAAAACAAAAAATTGTATAGTATACAGGGTAGATCAAAAAGAACCATTTTTTAAAATCTAGCCCCCATTTTTTTTTCGATTTTTCGATTCTACGTGAAATTCTATGGATTTTTAATGTAACACACTATATGCCTATTCCTAATACTTTAGGAGTTATTGACAGTTGAAGTCGTTATTTTGTTTGTTCTTTTATTTTTTTATGGCAACAACCACCTAAAAATATAACTTTTTGTTTAGCTTTTGAAGTCGTTGAGGTATAAATATTGAGTTTCCTCAATTCGACCTCATTACTTCGAGTAGTGCTTTTGTATCTTCTGTTTTAAAAATGATTAAAGAGTTATTATTATAATTAAACAATATCGACTTCAACTGTCAATAACTCCTAAAGTATTAGGAATAGGCATATAGTATGTTACATTAAAAATCCTTAGAATTTTAAGCAGAATCGAAAAATCGAATAAAAAATGGGGGCTAGATTTAAAAATTGTTTCTTTTTGATCTACCCTGTATACTATACATTTTTTTGTTTTTTTTTCCTTAGGTGTACAAAAACTACATTAAAAACCCTACAATTATGTTTTTTATTTTTTTTTTGTAGCTTAAAAATTAACAAAGTTAAAGGGGGGGGACATTATGGGTGAACACCCTGTACAAGCGTATCTAGCAGAAATAATAAGGATTAGGTAGAGTTATTTTTATTTAGCTAGCCATTTACTCATGGCTATTAGAAAAGCTCCTCCTCGAGTTGCTTTTAAGTATCGGGTTGTAGTTGATATCTTATAATAACACTTGACTTTTACTGAGCTAAAGAAGTCTATCGTTCTATTATTATTGTCAATGGAACAAGAAAGTTTAATATAGTTTTTTTTTTCGTTTTTATTTATCTCAATCCCTCTTATCTTAGCGTTGGCTAGGATAGGAGAGGTGCACTTCGGAAGCTTCGTCCTGAACCTGGAGGATATAAGAAAAATCCAGCCGAGGAAACTGTGCGCCTTCGCTAGGGAGGCCGGGCTACCGAAATGATTTGGCATGTGAGTGCATGGGCGCACAATGGACCCAGACTGGGGGCCTACCATTGATTTGTATAGGAGTGGATAAGCAATAGCCGCCTGTCGCACTACTCAAAAGTGGCAAGCTATGGGCGAAAAAACAGGTTTCTGCGCATGACAAAATCGACGCGCACTAAAATACTTGCCGTCGCAGCAGGCGTCGGTCAGGACCGAATTTGGCTTTTGTCTTTAACGTGTTTTCGTTTTGACGGCGCGGCGTTTTGAGTTAATAATTCGAATTTTTACTTTTTTTACTTTCTTTGGACCTAGTGTCTGTAGTTGCTTAATTAGCTTTAGTTTAGTGGTTCACGTTTGTGGTTTGTGCGTATTTTGATTTTCGTTTAAATTGAACAATACACACATAAAGAATGGGCGATGCTACCAAAATACAATCCCGAAAGTGTATGGTTGTGTTTTGTAGTAGTAGAGGCAAAATACCCGGGATTTCCTATTTCAAGTAAGTCTAATGATTATAAGTATTACTTATTTATACCTTATTGTTTGTTTCACTATGCTAACTGGGGCCCATTTCAAAATCGGCAAGACTTCTCTACCGAATATTTGGTGAAATCATCACTTTCTGCCTATTTACCTTCACGGTGCAACAGCTAGCGCCTACTAATTTTCTAACGCGCAAGTCCAAATTGAAATCTGTTTGTTTACATTTCGTGGACGTAAATTTGCCATGTTTGGTCTATTTATTGCTTATCCACTCCTATACAAATCAATGGGGCCTACATGCAAGAAATCTCCCGCCGAATTTTAAATTCATTCATTCAAGGTACCTCTGTATATCTAGTTTTCTTTTTACACAACACAACATAATAAAATAATATAATTATATTAAAAATATTAAATTAAGTATGAGACAAAACACACCATAAAATATTTAATTATTTTTAAAAACACCAGTAAAATACAATTTAAATAATGATATCAATTAAGTCATTATAATCTATTGTCTCAACTTAGCAATACAAATTAACTGCAAATTCGGAATGCGATATTGTTGATCGTGTACTTCCGAACCTAATGCCTTAGGCCTTGCTTGATGAAATTACCGTTCCTGTACATACTCCTACAATAATAATTGTTATTATTATTAGAAAGTGGTTTAAAGTTATTTACAGTACCTTCTTTTAAACAAGTACTGGAAGGCGACCGAAATAGGTAGTTGCAACACTTCAAATTTCAAAATCTTTTAAATATACTTTTCTAAAAACTAGTTAAAAACATAACTCTGATGTCAATTTATTGACATCTTGATTTTTTTTTTTAATAACAACAATCTTCCAATGAAACTTAAATAAAACTTAAAAAAAGGAAAAGATTGACTTCTTTCTCTGTCTTACCGAAAGGGGATGTACCCATCTTGTTGGAAAGTCGTTCGAGTGCAACCTGTACCAAAAAAAAGGCAAGAAAACCACGTCATCAAACTATCGTCCAATTGCCATGCTTCCAATAATCTTTAAAGTCATGCAACGTGTAGTCAATCAGCAACTACTCAAGTACCTCGAGACCAACAGAATAATTAGCTATAACCAATACGGCTTCCGCAAACAGAGATCGACAGGATATATATTGGCTTATATCACACATATATGGAATAGGGCAATTGAGAACTACGGAGAATCTCGGGCATTTGAGTTAGATATTTCAAAGGCATTCGACAGAGTTTGGCATGACGGATTGCTCAACAAACTGCCGTCCTTCGGATTGCGAGCATCTCTCTGCAGCTGCCTTACCAGCTTCCTTAATAACCATGTGCCCATCAATTGCACGTTGCAATTGATGGGCACATCTCAGACACATTCACCATAAATGCGGGAGTGCCTCAGGGCGCAATACTTTCACCAACTCTGTTTCTCATCTATATCAATGACCTGCTAACCGAAACCAATAATCCTGTTTACAGTTTTGCAGATGACAGTACCCTTGTCTCCCAATTTAGATCAGAAAAACCTTTACCAGCGACTGAGACTTATCACTGCAGACAGGAGCAGATTACAAAAATTAATCAAGATCTGGAGAAAGTTCGAACCTGGGGCGACAGGAATTTGGTCCAATTTAATGCTGCAGAAGCCCAAGCAGGCACGTTTACCAAGAAAGCTAAAACGGCGTGCCCTGACATCATTATGGCAGGATCGACCATTCCTTCATCCACGTCAATTGTACTAGTGGGTGTCTCGATATACAGCAATATGTCCTGGCATGACCACGTTGCTAACATCGCAAAATTAGCCTCACAGAAGCTTGGTGCGCTATTTCGCAACAAAAAAAAACTATATACACCGCAGCAGCTACTCTTGCTCTACAAAGCCCAAATAAGACCGTGCTTAGAATATTGCTCACATATCCGGGGTGCCGCATCTTAGAACACCCTAAAGCTGCTGGATTCAATTGAGAAGAGAGCTCTGCGTATCGCCGGCGACCCGGTGTTGACCCAGGATCTGGATAGTCTGGAACAGCGCAGACATGTGGCCGAGATTTCCCTGTTTTATAGATATTTTCACGCAGATGTTCCCAGGATTTGGCCCGCATCATCTCGCCTCCAGCAGCGCCTGTCAGACAGTCACGACAGACGGCTAGGCGTACCCGTTCGTCGTACAACTGGAAACACTTAGAACGTCGCTTTACAAGGACTCCTTTGTCTGGCGCACTGCATCACTGTGGAACTCACTCCCAGGACATCTATTTCCTCCTAATTACAACCTACAACTGTCTACGAACCGTGTCATTCAACATCTTCGCACACATACCTCTCGTGGAGTGCCATAGGATCTCCCTTTAGTGTGTGTACCACTGCGATAAAAAAACACACTTAAAACTATTAAGTAATAAGGGTACAATATGAGGATTGTGCAGAGAACAATTCTGTTGGTAAACTCGGTACTGTATGCCTTACAACTATAAACTCTAAGCACTACTATCCGAAATGATTACTTTGGTTTACTTGAGATTAATACGGATATGCAAACAGAAAAGTATGGATTAGTAGACGCACCACTAATTAATGCAATAATAATAAGATTATCAGTCAATAATGAAAGTAACAATGATTATATCAATCGGCAAGAAAAAGAATTTAATAAAATTAATAAAAGCTACGGCCAACAATGATAAGATTTTAAAAATAATATGAACGATTTTTTTTATGTTTGGCACACACACTAAAGGAAAATCCTATACCACTCAACGAGCGGAGCGTGTGCGGAGAAGATAGTGGACATTGGACTTGAAGCGCTGTAGGTTGTTTTTGTGAAAGACGTTACTCGGAAGTCCATTCCAGAGCGAGTCAGTCCTCCAGACAAAGGAGTCTCGAAGCAGCGACGTCCTAGATGTTCGCAACTGAATCGTATGTTGGTGAGCAGCTTGTGTCTGACGGGTATTTCTATTTGGCACAACTCTGGACGGAATCATAAGTGCCGTTCTCGTTCGAACGCCACTTTAGATTTGTAGGTTTGCTGCTTAAAAGGCAGCAAGCTCAGCAGTAAAGATGAAAGTCACCTGCTCTAGAGAGAGAGTCTTCCGCCCAAAGAGGTGAAAGTGAGCCGGAAGGTGAATCCCTGTAGTGGGACCCGGTAGTGAAACCCGGTCGTGAAAACCCGGTCGTGAAACCTTGTAATGGCTTCTGACCCCTGTAGTAAAACCCTGTAATAACCCAATGCTAATTATACTAAGACCCTTACTTCAAAGAAGCAATTCCCCCCCCCCCCCCCCCTTTGCATATATATTTTTTTATAAAGCAAATCACCCCAAAAATTATCAATGGATTTTCAGTAACCATCAGCAAGTAAAAGAAATACAAAAGGTGCAAATAACTTGAATATAAACAGAAACAGGTATGAACCACCCCTAAATAATATAAACTTTCCCATATGATCAAAACTAAAGTTACATTAAGAAAAAAGTTCAGATATGATAAAAGGAAAAAGTTAAAATATCCTATGGCATGTAACGCAACCGGTGTTCGATGTAAAAAAATTAACACAGATAAAAGCAATTAAATCGTTAAATTAGACAAAAAGAAACTTTAGCAATATTTAGCTCTCTTGAGTTGGAGGGTTGCCTGGAGGATCAACTGCCTCGGTTTTATAAGGTGAGCTCGGAAAGCCTCTAGAAATAATGGAAATTAACCTTTAGTGTCATGGCGACCATGTGCCAGCAGGCAGTAAAAAAATTAATTCCAGAAAAATCTTACCTGGTGTAGTATTAATATCCCGATAAGTCGGTTGTGTCAAACACAAATTAGGGACAACCTCAAGAGCCCCTGAAGGGTCGTATAACAGAAAATACTAAAAGGTTGATCACCTACAACTACACTTCAGCAAAACAGTTCCTCACTTCTCAGTAGGTATTTCTAGAAGAACGAGATCGTCGGTTTCAATCAATTAGCCTTTGCAACTTCCAAGGAATTAAGAGAAAAAAGCGTCAGCTCAGAAAAAATGGTAGTGCCAAGAGCAATGATCGGAATCAAGAAAAAGTCGATACCAGGAATACCTCTGATATAATAAACGAGAACTAAGCGTTGTTAAATGACTGCGGAAGCAACAACTAACGAGCTAAAATTTTAATTTTCAATAAATAATAGAAAATATTCCTAAACAAAATAATAAACCTGTAAAAACCCCAATCGACAGCAACAATTAAGTGAAAAGCGCGCATTGCTAATATTCGAGGCCATCAATCGAATATTACAAAACTTATATCATGCCACTTGAAAAAATAAATATAAAGTAGAAATCCCAAATATCAAAGTCCACAACTGTCGGTAAGAAGGTGGAACTACAAAATAATCTCAAAATCAGGGCCCCGCAACTGCATGTGCAACGCCTGCACCGCACGAGGGGGCCACTCTATAAAGGGCGCCAAAACCCCTTATAGTTGAGAGTGGCGCCCGCGTGCAAAACCGAAGGACCTAAGGTTTTTAAATTTTTTTTTTTTTTTAATTTTTTAACAATTTGCAACGAGCAAGGCACCAAAGAAATCGTTTTTTTCAATAATCTAAGCGAAGTTTATGTTCATAAATATAATTACCTACCTAATTCCTTATATTGGAACATAAAACATTATATTTTTAAAATCAATCATCAATATTCACATCTGAATATGCAATATGATCCAATATCCAATACTCCTATAATTCGACAAGTTTGCATAGAAGTTGTTAGAACTTGCCGATTTTCCTGTCCAGACTCGGATACTCTAGGAGTATAAAACAGCGGGAGGCGTCGTAATCCAAATAATTGATATTTTATTTCGCAACGTTTAAGGGTCAAGACGCAAAAAATGAAAATATTTAGATAATTAAAGATTAAAAAGATTGATTTGTATTGTAACCAAAACTAACCCAAACTAACAGCATAAAGTTCTTAAGGCATTTAATAAAGGTTGCTGATAGTGTCTTTAACCGTTCTACACTAAATTCCTAACAAAAACTGGACAAATTTGGGCGTGGCACCCAAAAATTTTTTGCCGATTATCCAGCGCCGCTTTTCTCCACCTCCCCCCTTTAAGGGACGCCAAAATATTTTCGGCACGCGGGCGTTGATACCTGCTCAAAATCCACTAAAACATAAGAAATTAAAACAAACATTGACGTTTGGGAGGACATTAAAGAAAAATAAGGGAAAACCACGGGGAAATGTGAGGGATACGCCCTAAATCCCTAGAGGACTATGAAAAGAAACAGCAATGAGCAATCTATGCAAAGATCAACAAGTCTTAGAAAAAAATAAGCAGCAGTTACTAATTTTTACTATTGAAGAGAAGGAAAAATGTAATAACTAACAATTATTCTCGAATTAGCAGGTAAATAATAAAGCAGCAGCAGTATCTCAAGGCAAATCAGTGACCCTAACAAGTTAAAGCCATATCAGCCTGAGATTAGAAGTGAAATATTCAAACTGAAAGTAGTATATGAATTTCACCGATTTAACGAGGATCAAAGGTAAATTATTAACTATAAGTTCCCAAATACAGAACTGCAAGTAAACATAATTACTATAATATAACTAAGCAGAGTTAAACTAATATCACAATTATTCTTATTTCAGTGGTTTAACAAACCTGAGCGATCCAACAGATTATCCACTCTAAAAAAAAAATACAGTCACAAAGTGCTGGGGGACAACATAAGAAAAATGATGATCAGGATAGCCACTCACTGCAACAACAGTGTTATAAAAGCTAATACGTATTATGTATTAATAATCGTATGTATAATAAAATTAATTAATATTAATAAATGCTGCAGCGGGAATTCCACTAAACGTATTAACAACAAATCGAATAAATGAATTTATAATTAATTACTTGAAGAGGTTAATACTCAATAATTCTTACCACAAAATATAGAATATTTTGTTGCTAAATGCAGCATATAATATTAAATAATTTTAATCTTTTATAGTGGTAAAATCAGACTGTTGCAATTGTTTCCAACGCATAACCATCTTTCTTCCGGGTATCTTGCTAGCATATTATAGAGGTAAAGAGCACTTTGTCCCTTTATAAGCTCTTCTAATATATTATTCCAGAGAGCTGAGTTGTATGTATTTTGGACAGCCACAGTAATAAGCATACATACACTACGTCCATTTATTATGGAATAGCTAAAAAAGTACTTAAATTTTAAACGCTTGTATTTTCATCAAATTTTGATCAATCTGTGCCATTTTTTGATTATTAGGTAGATTTACTCTTGAACTACTTAGTACAAAGTGGTTTTCCTGACTTTAACTCTGGTTTATACAGGGTGATGTAGAAAGCATCAAGGCATGTAAAATCATCTCATTTTAAAATTGGTGTTTAATAAAATCAAAGCAACAAACATTTGATTTTATTAGCGTGTTGGTTACAGGTTTCCGATAGGTAGTTACTGTACTAATTATAGCACAGACCAGTTCATGTGACTTTAAAAAAAAAGATATCAAAAATCATGATATTGCCAATTAATTACGAATTGAAAACGCTTCGTTGCTATAGTGATTTTCGTTGCTATAGTGATTTTCCTTGCTATCTTAGGTAGTTACATACTGTACACTGTACCAGTTACAGCTCAGTGCCGTTCGTGTTAATAAAAAAAATACAGACATCGTGATGTGGCCAATTATGGACGTACCTATATACTTAAGAGTTACTTCTACTGTTTAAAGTACAGGAAGTTAAGACAACCTGCACAAGGGGATCAAAAAAAAACTTAAAACTTCCACATTTATACAGGGTGATTTCGAAAATATCAGAGTTTGTTATTGAAGCAAATTTTAAAATTGAAGTTTAAAATAATCAAAGCAATAAAAAATGTATTTTATTAGCGTCTTGGTTACAGGTTTCTGTTAGGTAGGTACTGTACTAATTAGGCAAAACTATAAGAATTTAAAGAATTAAAAGAACAAGTATGCTGTACAAGGGTATCAAAGCATAACAGTATAACTATTACAGTATCAGCATAGGTCCACAGCTGAAACCATGTCACCGACATCCACGATTGGAGTTTTTTCGAGAGCACTTACTGTGGGGTGAAGATGAGTGGGGTAATGTTTTATTTCGTGACGAGCCCCGTTTTTGTCTTTACACCAATGATAGACTTTTAAAAGTATTTCGAAGACCTGGTGAACGTTATGCTCAGTGCAACTTCAAAGAGTTATGGCGGTGGATCTGTTATGGTTTGGGGAGGCATATCTGTAGAGGCAAAAACGGAATTAATTTTTATAGATCGTTTAACAAGTGACAGGTACATTACGGACATTTTTGAAGAGCATGTTGTGCCTTTTGCTCCCTTTATTGGGAACAATTTCATTTTCATGCATGATAACGCGCGTCCGCATACGGCGAGGATAGTGAGGGAGTATCTAGCCGACACTGGGATTACTAATTTACTACAATGAACTGGACTGCTCGAAGTCCAGACCTCGACCCAATCGAGCATTTGTGGGACCGAATGGGTAGAGAAGTACGCGCAGAAGCTAATCCACCAGAAAATTTGGCCGAGCTAAGATTGTCTCTGCGGAGAATATCATCATCATCATCACCATTTATTTCCATAACTCTATTAACAAGTGTCCTACTCAGTAGGTGATAAAAGTAATCTGTATACAATCAATGGTTTCATGCTCCGGCTCCTTGATGGAGCAACGCTGAGCCGCACAGCCTTGTACACAAACCATCCCTCTAGTCGAGGGGGGTCGATATTGAGACCCTTATGCCTACTTTTTGTAACCAAGCCAAAATACTAACATTACTTGGGATACGATCCCATCAATATTGCTCCCAGTGTCTACGCGCTTAGCTAGTGGTGGGTTCCAGATTTTCAGATGTTAAATTGTGAGTGTGGGTGTTGTGGAGAAAAGTTACTTAAAAACTCCACTTCACTTTGTATATGTCGCGCTCTCATTCATTCTCTCTCATTCACACTTTATTTACAATATGTACATTATATACATTAATGGGATTTGCATCAATGCGGCATCTCCCTGGTGAGGGTGTGATAATATCAAGGGGTAATCATATCAAGGGGCTAGTGCATCGTAAACCATAATTCACTCACAGGGTGCAAGGAACGCAGGAGCCATGGCGTACGTTGAATGACTATAACTTGAGCCGGTTTCGTGTTTTATACGTGGTTCTAGGCTCATCGAGTATATCAAGCAGGCTCCGCCCACCGTGCTTTGTGGGCGGAGTCTGCTCGACTACCTCGATTCGATTGCTGTATCCGGTGCACTTCTGTGCTCCTAATACCTGATGTCTGTAAACAGGGGTAAAAAGCAGTAAGGGTTGGTTATTTATCCCTCGGGACACCTTACTCGTATGAATATTACTTCTGACTATTTACAAATTTAAAACTGATATTTACAGTTGTGCCTATATACATCCAGTCTTTTTATTGCTTTTAGGGGGGCCTAGGTTTGAGGTAGTACAGCGTTGTTCTTTTATGAATTGGCCCATGGGATGGCCGTCGCTCCGGGTCAAAGCGTTGTTCGGCTATTTGCGCCGTTTCCGGCGAGCCACGCACCCCTATCTCATAGAACCTGCATGCCAGACGGTCAATGTGTTCGCGGACGTACTCAATGCCCGCCCAGTCATGCAGGTCCCTGATTCTGGTGTATATGCTAGCCGAAAAGACCGCCCTGAGATGTCTATTTTGCAACACTTGTATTGCTTTAAGATGCCCTTCAGCCACGGAGCACCATACCGGTGCCCCGTACAAAAGCGTCGGCCTCGTAATGGCCTTATATAGAATTAGTTTATTTCCGGGGCTAAGAACCGACCTGTGCCTTATTAGTGTTCCCAGTTTTTTGACTAGCATCATGTTTTTACTTTTGACGTATGATATATGCTTTTGGAACCTAAGCCCCCTGTCAAGCACTATTCCCAGATACTTTACTTGATCTTTTGCCATGATATCGGTTTCTAGTATTCTTAAAGGCTGAGTGTCCTGATTGGACCGTTTTCTAGTGAAAATGCCTAGTTCCGTCTTACCGGCGTTTAACCTTATTTTCCACGTTTCATAGTAGTTAAGGATCACGTTCATGTACCGACTCAAGTTATCAACGGCTGACTGCGCGTGAGGGGCACTAGAGTAAAGGATGGTATCATCTGCGTAAAACGCTGCAGACGCGTCCGGGTGGGTAGGAAAGTCGGATATATAATAACTGAAAAGCTGCGGAGAAAGCACCGTTCCCTGCGGGACACCGCATTGAATTGGCCTTAAAGTTGATGTGGCGTTACCCACTTTCACTGAGAAGGAGCGCCCGGCAAGGTACGATCCGATCAGCGCTGCTAAATAGAGCGGGTATCCGTGCTCTATATAGAGCTTATGTAGCAGGCCGTCGTACCACACCCTGTCGAACGCTCTCTCAATGTCGAGGAGAAGCAGGGCTGTGCAATGCCGTCTGTTGAAGCTATCATATATTTCCTGTACGACTTTCGCAGCCAGCATGCATGTGCTGTGCCCGCTGCGAAAGCCGAACTGCTCCTTAGGGAGTATGCCCAGCTTTTCGGCTGCCCCACCAAGCCTCGACAGCAGAAGCTTCTCAGCTACTTTACCTAGTGTGCTCAGTAAAGAGGGTTTTATAAGAAATTTAATATTGAGTATGCCAAATCGGTGTCGAGCAGTCATAAGTGCTCGGGGTGGGAAATACACGGTATTAATTTTTTTTCGTGCAATTAAGTTGTTCTTTTAGTTCTTACATTGTTATTTTTGTATGTTATTTTATAATGTTATGTTTTGATACCCTTGTACATACAGCATGTTTGTTCTTTTAGATCTTTGAAGTCTTAGTTTTGCGCCGTAATTAGTACAGTAGGTGCCTAACCGAAACCTGTAAACAACACGCTAATAGAATCAATTTTTTATTGTTTTAAATTTTTTAAACTTTAATTTTAAAATTTGCTTCACGTACAAATTTTGATATTTTCGATATCACCCTGTATAAATGTGTAATTTTTAAGTACAATTTTTTTTTAATCCCCAGTTGAAATAACTCTTAAGTAGGTACGTCCATAATTGGCCACGTCACGATTTTTGTACTTTTTTTCAATAACACGAACAGCATAGTGCTGTAACTGGTACAGTCTGTACCTAAATAAGATAGCAAGGAAAATTACTATAGCAACAAAGCGTTTTCAGTTCAGAGTTAATTATAAATATCAGGAGTTTTGATTTTGAACGGCACTGCGCTGTAGTTAGTACAGCAACTACCTAACAGAAACCTGTAACCAAGATGCTAACAAAATTAAATTTTTATTGCTTTGATTTTTTTAAACACCAATTTTAAAATGAGATGATTATACATGCTTTGATATTTTCGACATCACTCTGTATAAAGCAGAGTTAAATTGAGGCAAACCACTTTGTACTAAGAAGTCCTAGAATAAAGCTACCTAGTAATCAAAAACTGGAATAGATTGACCAAAATTTGATGAAAATACAAGCGTTTAAAATTTAAGTACTTTTTTAGCTATTCCATAATAAATTGATGCAGTGTATTTTCGTCGACAATTTCCTGTATCCTCTGTAGCGCATAGATCGTTGATATTTGTTGCCTAAAGCCATACTGTTCCTCAGCGAGGTTACCAGTCCATTCAGCCTCCGGTTTTAATCTTTCCAGTAGTTTTCGCACAACATCCAAGCCTTCAAGCGAAACCATTTTTTCGAGACTCTAATCCGCCCTCTTTCTGATAGGGCGAGAGGGAGAATTTACGTGACAGACGCCACGAAGGTCGCTGCCCAACATAAACTTAAGCTAGAATGAATTTGTAAAAAGGCGATTATGCGTTTTCGTCGATTTCGCGCCGGAAATTACCGCTACTCCTAAATGAACACTTCCTGTTATGTTAAAAAGCAACATAGAGTGAAGCTAAATGCAAGAGAGTGAAAACCACCCTGTATTAAAATTTGGTTGTAAGAAAAACATAATGGCCAAATTTAACAAAAACTTTTATTTCAAGAAGTTGAAACAATCCTCTAAAATTAAAAGCAATGTCACCAGTCTTAAATACAATATGCATTTACGAATATTTAAACAAAAAGCCTAAAGCTAATATAAAAAGTGCCAAAACGTTTTGACCAAGACATCTCTTCTAAAACATTTTAAACAAATCTAAAAAATAAAAGTAGATTTCTCCCTGGTGAGTTTAGCAGCAGGGATGGCGTTTCGTCTGGTAGAGCTGAATAAGCAAACGCTTTTAATAAACACGTTATATCATCTATACCCTTTCCTGTTAATAACAATCAATCTATTTCTCAACTTATATGATAAAATCTCATTCAAAACAAAGTTTATTTTATAAAAGAAGTCTAGTGAACTGTGGACGAGATCCTTTGATGTCGACTGCGAAATGAGCAGGGTTGATTTCCGCTTCTTCGTGTTATCTTGTTTACTTGTCTTGTCGAGTTAACGTTAACATCTCGAAGAACTATCAACTGGATGTTGAGATAGAAAACAAACCAGCCGGCCATTTTTGAGATACAGCTATTTTTAATAAATATAATATTCTAATTTCTAATTTATACTATGTTTGGGTTTGGAACCTTCGGCAACATGCACTAAAACGGAGTTTTATCCACAATACCGAAACAGAATTATTGCACTCGACGCGCGTTTCGCTAACCATGTTAGCATCATCAGAAGATGATTAAAACTCATTTTAGTTTTTAATTTCTAATTTTCCCAAAAATTGATTGCATTCATATTAAAAAAAATGTGTGTGTCAAAGTCCACTTTAACAAAAGTTGTACGCCTTGAAGGAGATTTCTGGTAGTAACGACGTCACAAATCACAACAGAATTACTGCATAAAAAATAGTTATTTGTGTAAATAGTGCAAAAAGTGTATAATTTGTATAATATCTGGAAGTGCATATCAGAGAGAACATGGCATTACGACATCACATCCAACATGCGACAAAAGAGAGCTGGGGAAAGTTGGAGGCCTTGACTAGACTCATGCTAAATATTGGAGGTCCAAAGAGCAACAAAAAAAGAGCTGCTGAATGGAGTCGTCCAGTCAGTGATATTATGTGGAGCAACTATTTGGTGTGAATGCAAAGCAAATCTTGATACACGTGGTGTGCGCATACCGAACGTTACCCACCGGCAGCATAGATCTGATCGTAAGGCACAGAAATAAATAACGTAGAAGCAGATGAAGCAAATGAGATAACCATGGAGAGCTGGCAAAGAAGATGGGATGAAAATACTACGACTGGGCAGTGGACCAAAAGGATGATCCCAGACATAAAAAATTGGGGGACTGTAAGCATTGGAAGATAGATTATTTTATTACTAAACGGTCATCAGCATGAGCCATTTAAAAAATATACCCACCGGATAGGGAAGACAGATATTAATTTTATTTTTTGCGGAGCGGAGGACACTTCAGAGCACACTCTATTTGTGTGCGACAGATGAATCAGAGAAAGGATCTTAGACCAATGTGGAGGTAGAAACTGTTATAACGCCGCAAAACATCGTTAAACAAGTTATCATAAAGAAGAAAAACACAATTCGTGCGGAAGATAAAGGGATCAAAAGAAGAAGGAATGCACAGAACTAAAATTGGCATCGCTTTTCACTTGACGTAAGCTGAGAGGTGATTCCAAGTGAAGAGCAAATACAGAAGGGAAGTGTTTAGTCGGCAGGCTGACCCCTAGAAAAGCGTCCTAAGAAGATTTTTTACCTTTCGTAGAAAAGAAAGTTAGCAAGATCTCAGCGAACCGAACAGTTAAAATTGAACGAATAACTACTTATGTGAATAATAATTTTTGTCATTTCCAATGTTTCACTTATTGTGAAATATTAGTAGAAATAATGGGTTTAAAATGAGTTAGATCACAAATTTTAGGCATAAGCGATCAAGAATCAAATGCCATACTGACCGGGGCTTAAATAATGCAAATGTTTAAGTTAAAAAATATAAGCATAACTTTGTTATAACTATCTTTGGAATTATAAAATTCAACAAAACGTTTCGACGTCACCTAGTAAATAGTTTTGTATGATTACGCCTGTTTAAAACGACTTAAGTGTTTTTAGGATGTTCTTATTTTAATGAGTTTCAAAACAGGTTTTAAAGGATGTGATACTCATAAAAGTACGGCGTTACGGTTCTTTTTATGTGCCAGCAAAATTTTAACTACAGTTCATTGTATAGTGGTGTATTTTAGGAGTGGAATTTTGCTATTTTCTGAGAACTGGAACTAGACAAATACCGTGATTAAAGAGTTGAATAGGCTTAGAACTTGTTAATGTGAACCTTATTTATTTTATTACATAATGCTTAAACACTGCCGACTAAACATGTTTGTATTTCTGAAATAATTCAGAGAATAGGGGAACTTATTGATATCGAAATGTTAAATCGTTTTTCATATTAAACAAAGGATCATATATCCAACTGGATATATCATATTATAAGAAATGTAGTAAATTTGTTATGCCTTGCCATCGTACCTATGTTCACAAAATAATCAAAAGAGCTTTCATCGGTTCATTAAAATTAGAAAATTATATTAACAGTGGGGGCTTTGCAACTGTTACCTTAACTCAATTAATCAAAAAGTAACGAATTCTTCCTAAGTATTGAGGGATTTTATCGTTAAGCATTTTCTGAGAACTTCGCAAAATAATATATTTCCACAAAGTGTCAGCAACATTTCCTATAGTGATAATATTTACTTGCACGATGCTTGGATCAAAGCTCGCATTAATGATACTAACACCATCGTAGGTTGCATTTATATTTCACCCCAACTCGTTTCCAGAGAGTTAATATAGTCTTTCTATAACACATGTGAATCTTTGTCTAAATCCCTACCTAGCAGGCACAATAACAAGAAGTTTCTAATCTTCAGCGATTCTTCTCAGGTTAACTCGATCATCTAGGACCACGTTGGTTACAGAACACACGCCCTCATCTCAACCTGAAACTTTTATCGAATGTAATACCACAAGTTGTTTTAGTATTACTAATGATGCGCATTATAAGATCATTTACACAAATAGTGCACTATATAAAAATCGGCCTCTCCTATTGGTGGATCCGCCTGGCCCTCCGCTCGCTTCGCTCGCTACGGGGGCTCAAGAAAAGGAAACTAACCAGATGCTAACCCAAACTAACCCAAGACATACCCAAAATCAAGAAAAAAACTGTTTAAACATAATTTAAAAAAAAATAATAAAAAAAAAAGCAACGGGGATTGAACCCGGGCCGTCCAGGTGAGACCCAGCTGTCTTAACCTCTACACCACAAGAGCTCTTGACAGAAATTGATTGCATCACGAAGACATATTGTAATACGAGATGGATCGACCAATAGGAGAGGTCAGTTTTTACATAGTGCCCTATTTGTGTAACGGATCTTAAAACGCTAATGATGCTTTTACCTGACATGAAACGAGTTGCCCTATAATACGACGTATCCCAAGAACGAGTAGCATTAACTGAAAAATGCTTTGAGTGTCAGATCAAAGCATTATCCCATCCCAAAATATCGAGATTATACAACGAGAATGAATATTAGTGATGAAAAGTAACCCACAATCCAAAACTCACTCAAATTAACGAGAACTAACGAAAGTTCATGGAAATTAAATGAATATATTGTTTCGAAGGAACCGACTTTGGGGAGGCCCAAAATCAGATACACCTATATACTATCATTTTATATAAAATGATACTATTCTTATATAACATTCTAGCAAAGAAGTAAGAAGCAGTCGAAAAACGTTTTCGTGCGGGTTAAAAGTAATTCACTTGTAAATTGGTATTTATTAGTATTGAAGAATTAAATATACGAGTTGTTTTCGTTTGAGAGTGCTTTATTTTACGCGATTTTATAATATGATTAAGTATGAATTAAAATTAAAATACTCGCTCTCAGGAAGTGCCTCAAACTTTCGTAAAATGTCGCATGAAATTAATTAATGTATGCAATTAAATAAATGTATCAGATAACATGTTTGTCAAATGATAGACTTATTCAAAGAACAAAATATAATACTAAGCCTGCAAAAGTTTATCATACAATATATTTTCAACTTCCAACTGTCTTTTTAAAATATGATCATACCTGACGCTAATTCATAATTTTTTCTCGACAAATGATTATAACGATATCCATAAACTTACCTGAAGCCATATAATATTTACGTTGACTATAAAATTATAGGATATAATAGAAACGTATTTTAGTTGCTAAGATTGTAGAAGTAAAATTATTATGCTTTATTGAGACATAGCGTATAAATCACTTTACTGCCGATAAACATGGGCTATGAATTTCGTATGCATTGAAAACCGGGCAAATATGTTATGCCTTGTTACTGACACGGCCTTCTGTGAATAAATTTGAATAAGCATTAGTTTTATTTGCCAAAAAACGCATCTACCGTATTACATTAATTTGGATTTACATATTAATTTGGATAGGTCCCTAGATGATTCATTAAAAACGTGCAAATGTATTCCAGAATAACACAATAAAAAAAATTCATGATCACGTGTCGAAAATATTAACATATTTAACGAAAATGTCAACTTATATTTTTTGACCAAAATGATATTTTTATTTTGATTTGTCACTATGGCAACCAAAAAATTTTAGGGATTTTTTTTTCTCCCGGGGAACCCCAGAAGTTCCTTTGACAGAAAAATATTTGTTTTTGAATATTTTAATCAAAATATCTTATTGACTTTTTACACAATTGAGCTATTAAAGACAAAATCAAAATTGTCCTATTACAAGCCCTTTACCCCAACAAGTAAAATATTGGAACTACACGTTATGTTATATGTGTTTTAGATTTTTGTTTTAGAATATATTCTGCTCCAGTTTCTTTCCAAGATATGTTGATATTTTTCCTCATTTATCATGCCAACTCAACTCAGGCTTGCATAGGGCATTAGTTTGCATACAACCTCAAATGATGATTTCCTGTGGAGATTTTACAGTGTGCTTAATACGGTATTTATGGAATGCTTCAGACTGGCTTCTAACGACTCGTTTCCGAAAATCACCAACGGTTTCTCAATAAGCGCGCCCGTGCGCGCGCAATCCCTGCGAAAATAAATACAAAAATAAAATCTTCCCTACATACAAGGTAACATAAACTCACTATAATTTGTCATTTTACATATTTTTGAATCTCCACTGGCCGCAGAACACATTGTTTATAAGAGCGAAATCGAGGCTATGACTTAGTTAATTAAGCATTCGTTTTATCGATAATTTTGTCGATAAGTGAATGTGTTCTATGATAAACTAAGTATGAAATTCCGAATACTTTGAACCGTTTTTTATTTAGTGTTTACTAAAAATTTACCGCAAATTATTATTAAATCGACTCTCGTTCCCCGAGTAATATGGAATCCACCATAAAACAGTTAACTACACTATCCCTAAGTTGAAGAACCTTTAAAATACACTCCAAGTCAATCTTAGAAAACCTTTTAAGTTTTGCATAAATTTTGATTTTTTTTTCTTAAGTTGGAGGTACTTTTATCATGATTTATTATCTGACAGTAATTTTGCAAATCTGTGGAAGAATTTAACGTCAAAATGATGGGTCTGTATGATATTTTTAAGCCTTGTCATTTTTTGACATTTCTTTTTTATTGGCATTAATATCTTTATTGTTAAATAATTAAACGCACATTTTTAAAGGAACCTATGCAATTTACAACAATTAAAAATATAAATTTTATTCAAGCAATTTGTATTCTGTTGCCTAGAACGTTATTGTTAAGGCATATATTATTTGCATTTTTTTTTATTAAAGATGCCAGTGTCATTCAGCATTTAAAGCTTTTTTTAAATATGCGGCATGAAGATGTTGCATTGAATGATGATGGTTGTGATATACGCAACACTGCAAATATCTTGAACAGAGCCAGGAGCACTATACAAGATGCGAGTCTAATTCTGAACTTTTGGGTGTTGCGTGACCGACTAACCGTCTACCTATACGTGAACCTGCTCAACATCAGGAAACACTTATGGCCATTCGCACGGCCCCTCTTAACCCAAGATTAAGTTAAGGTGCACCTTATCTGGTGTATTTTTGTTGCACCATCACTCTTAAGTGTAAAGCTTCACTTAAAAATCAGATAAAATTAAGCCTTGGAAGTGGTCGGGTTTAAGCCTTTTATCTCATTTCTATTCTTTGTTTTATTGTGTTTTTTAATATAATTAAGCATTTCTCTTGAAACATGAGTTACCACTATGGACCTTGCAAACATTTTAATCGATGAAGAAGACGAATTGGATCAATTAATGTTAATAGTCTTTGGTATTCCCAGAAGAGTTTACCAACGATTAGAGTATTTTTATTCTTTCGATAACGTAACGTTTTTCAAAAGGTTTCGTTTAAGTAAACAAACAGCTCTTAATATTTTAGAGTTAATAGAAGATGAAATTGAATACCTCTACATGTAATATGTAATACAAGCCATAGATAATATATATAAAAAATAGAAGCTTCACTATATAAGTATATAACATTGAAGTAAAAAAATTTCACCGAACTAAAATGTCAACGCCAATGTCGCCAATGCCAATAGGGGGAATAAAAATTGCAACATTGCCAAGTTTACCTAACGTTTCGCTAAGATTTCGTTAAGCCTTGGTCGCGCGAACAAAATTAATCTACGGTGGACCTTAAAGTTGAGGGGGGCTTACTAAAGTATCGATTTTAAGCAAAGCCATGCAAACAGCCATTATAAGTACAGCTAAGTTTAATTTAAGTGTTTCCTTTTCTTCTCGCCGTACCCTTTTTCCTAGCATTAATATTAGCGTACGAAGTAGTAAACCACAATTACTTCTTAAACCTTTTCCAGCCAGACCAGCGGGCAAATACAAGTTAGTAAATAAACATTTGTGACTATATTACTTTTTTTATTTTAAGATCCACCTGAATTGGCTTGACTTGAGGTGTTCGCTTGGTGGCGCTCAATAATTAATTAATTTTGTTACCTTGGTCAGCGAATATTAACTAACGATAAGAAGATTCACTCTCCGCGGCGGCACGTCAACGGTATGCCTCCTTGCCCGCGCGAAAACTAGCATGATACTGACATGCAACCTTTGGACCCGGCACACACTGGTCGAATTTCTAGGAAAGCTGGCCATAATAAGGTTTACCAGAAATAAGACATAAAAGTTATTAAGTATTACACGTTTAATATATCGTGTTTTAGACAAATAATTGTTGAATTTTTGACTCATCATCTATATTTATATATAGGGTGTATCAATTTTCACTAACGATAAGAATCATGTATAAAAATCATTTGTATGTTCTTAAACCGTTTTAAAAAATGATTTTGAAAATTAAGGGCTCCTTCGTTGTAAAAAAAAGTGTTTTAAATTTTTAATTCGATGATCCAAATTTTGTTTTTGCAACGGTTAATTCAGGAGTCTCACGAGCAAAATGAATGTTAAGTGGACGACAGAAACGCGTTGATAAGGGCCTGCAATTTTGCCATACAAGTACGTATTTCAGTCATCGCTATTTTTTTAAAAATTAATCTAATAGGGACCAAACTAGTAAAAAATATAGAAGCATCAGTGCATCTGTTGTTCAAAAACACTTGCTTATATTCTGACTCTCCCAAGGTAATATCAAAGCCATATTTACAAATTAAAACTAAATTATAAATTTTAACTGCTGATTCAGCCAAAGTATTTATTACCTGTTTTTATAATAACATCAGTCTTGCATCAGCAATAATGATTCTACCGAAATTTCAGTTTCACTTACAGTGGTATGCACCGGCAGCTCTTAACTGGAGTTACGGATTTGACTACAGTTAATTCAAATATTTTTATGCACCGTCACTTAAAAAATGCTTAATTACAGTTAAATCGTTGGCTGAGAATAGGGGAAGACGCGCTAAATTATGGGCAAAATCGTGACACTAAAAGATGACTGCGTATAGATGGCGCTACTAGAATGCGTGCGCGAGATCTGGCTTAAGATCGATCACAGTATTGGCATTTTGCGGAGCACACGAACGTGTTGTCTGAGGAGTTTTCGTAGTGTCTTAAAATCTTGCATTAACATTTCTTGTGATTTGTCATAGACGACGTAGCCTTGTTTTGGTTGTAGTTAGTACTCGAACATTATGTCGACGTCCAAAATGAATGTTTGTGTTTATCGTGGATGCAATAATACGAGAAAAAAACAAGAATATTGTATTTTTATTAAAGTTTATTATGTTGAGTTTAAATTTAAAACACCGTTTTTATTTAGGGTAATATTTGGCTGTATTTTTATAAATACGTATTATAATTAATTCCGATCGGACAAAAAATAGTATATGCTACTCGTAGGAAAAGCCGAGGGATAAGCACATTCCTGGACGATTGTGGTAATTGCTGGACGAGGCCAGCAACACAGGAGTCCAGGAATGTTTTGCTTTTCCTCCTAGTTACACAATATACTATTTTTTAATGGGACGTAGCATTATGAAACTTAAATAATATTTCTAGGAGTCAAAAAATTTTATTTTTTTCACGTGAGACGTTTGCGCATCTACAAGCGTATAAAAATGTCACCTTTCTAGACAGTTGTACAAAATAGTATATTATTTTATATGGAGGAAAAGTGATACTTTTCATGGCGCGCTCGTGTTTAACAGCCGAACGGAGTGAGGCTGGTAATAGAGAGCAAGCCATGAAAAGTAACTTTTCCTCCAAATAAAATATGCTGTTTTTTCTTCAAATGTCGACAAATTAATGCAAAAACATCTCTTTATAAGTTCGATTAAATAATAACCAATTTGTTCCTAAATTAGTGATTTTTAGAAATGCAGTCACAAATTGAGTGATAAATACAAATTGTAGTTTAATAAATCTTGAGTTGTTGACGCTTATTTTGTTGTCGGTTTGTATTGTATCTATGTTGCTATGACAACACTTTTACCTCCGCCGGCGGAAAAGTGAAAAGTAAAGCTCCGGCGGAGGAAAAACGAAATTTCACGGCCGCCTACACAGTCGAGTAATGATGGATTTACTGACGTTTGAAGAAAATAGTTATTTATGCAACAAGTGCGTAAAGTTACCCTTTTGCAAGAGCCGCAAGGAAGTGTGCCAATCACATGAGTAAAAAACAATTACGTATGAGTTACATACAATACTTTCTCTACTTCCTAGAAATAAACTACATCAAAATAAAACAATTTATCTCTCGCAGTAGTGCGTAAAAAAATATAAATTTAGGCACTGGTGCTTAAAAAGTAATATTTTATATTTCGTATTTTACTTTATGCACTAGTGCATACAAGTTCGCACTGTGAAGCGCGTAAAGTTATGGATGTTTCACATTATCAGACATCCAACGACCGGCAAAGACACGACAAATCATTCTTTTTACATAAACAAATATTGATGTACACATTAGCCGACAACGACGCAGCAACGACACGTACAGGTAACGACGGAGCGGACCGACTTACTTGGAAAGAATGTTTTTCGTGTCTGTGCCTGTCTGTGACCGGTGACGAGTACTTGAGTGTGAAATAGTTTAGCTCAACTAATGAGGCGCCGGTCCCAAGCCCGGAGGAGGAGGGTTCACAGGTCAGGCTAGCACCCTACCTGTGATTAAAAAACCAATACAGCTCACAGAACCACAAGCCAGCATCGGAACTCGGCTGATGAAAAAATGACGACAAAGGCAAGAAAACGGACAAAGATCTGGAAACGAAATAAACTCAGAGTAGCCACCTGGAACATCATGTCCTGGACTGCAAAGGATCAGGAGATCATAGAAGAACTAAAAGACAATAACAGGTAACAATAAGTAGTAACCATGGGAAAATGCACTTCATAAGCGGTTATGCACCAGACATAAGTAAAGAGAGAGAGGAAAGAGAGAGGTTTTATGAAGAATTGTAAGCAGTAGTGGACAAAATAAGAACACGAGATAAAATCATTATTATGGAGGACATAAATGCAAGAATAGGAAATGAACCACTGGATGGCATAATGCAGAGATTAAACGAAGAGACCACAAACGAAAATGGAGATCTACTGAAAATATTCTGCGCAAACACCAACATGAGATTTAACAACACTTTCTTCGAACATGACATGAAGTACAAATACACATGGCAAAATACAAGAGGGCAACAGTCGGTATTAGACTATATTATCACAAACAGAGAGGTCGTGCCTCATACAATATTGGACGTAAGAACTCTAAATGGCGCCAACTCTGGAAGTGATAAGATGGTACTTTGCAAAATGAGATTGAACCTACCCAAATCCGCAAAACTCATCATTAGAAGATGACAGCACAAAACATCTGTATGAAGATCGATTAAATCAGAAAATATTGCTAATACCAGTGAATACTGAAGATAGCATAGACCACCAATGGAAAACAATAAAAAATAACATACTAGATGCTGCCATAGAAGCAATAGTAAAGCGACAAGTAAATGTCAATACAATCAACAGAATGCCATGGTTTACGTCAGAAGTGAAAGAACTAGCTAAACTAAAGAAGAATGCATACAATATACGCGAAATGAAACGCCTGAAAACTGGAACAACTATCGAAGAGAAAGAATCGAGGCAAATGCAATAAATAAGGGAACTAAACGAAAACCATTGCGAAAAGTTCACAAAAGAAATGGAAAGAGACTTGTATGGAAGCCAGAGCAGAATAGAGGGAATGCTAAGAAGAAATTAGCTAGAAGACAAAGATACCATACGAACCAATAAAATCACGACAGAACAGTGAGAAACGCACTTTAGGAATCTATACAAGGAAGAGGAAGAAAGGAACAGATAAAAATCGAATATGAAGAAGACAACGACATAGAATGACACAATAAAAAACACCATAAAATCCCTTAAAAATAGAAAAAGCCCCGGGCCAGACGAGATCACTAACGAGATGCTTAAATACGGAGGGAAAAATTACAAAATGAAATATTAACTTTATTTAAAAATATCTAAGAGAACGGAAAATACCAAATGAATGGAAGAACAGCATAACAATACCCATTCTTAAAAAAGGACAGTAAACACTTGAAAACTATCATGGAATAATCCTACTTGATAGCGTTCTTAAAGCGTTCACAAAGACTATTCTGGGAGAAATCACCAAAGCCAGATAAGGATAAGAGACGAACAACAAGGCTTCCGAAAAACAGATACAATATTGATGCAATATTCATTGTCAAACTAATATCCCAAAAATCCCTAGAATTCAATATACCTGCGTACATGTGCTTCGTCGATATGACCAAAGCTTTTGACAGAGTGCGCTTAAAAGATGTCCTGGAAATAATGAGAATAAAAGGGCTAAACCATAGGCTACTTAATATAATATACGATAATAAGACCCAATGCAGAACAGAAATCAGAGTAGAACATATCACAACGGAAGATATACTCGTACATTTAAACACAGGAATTAGCCAGGGAGATTCACTCAGCCCCTTAATATTTAATTTGATACTGGATAAATAACAGAAAATCTGCCCAGAGTAGTTGGATACAAAATGGGAAATACTTTCTTCTATGCTGTATGCTAAGCTGACGACGCGGTACTTATTGCAGATTCCGAAGATAATCTCCAAATGTTACTCCATTCATTTAACACCAAAGCAAAAGAACTAAATATACTCATCAACACCGAGAAGACTAAATGCTTATAACATCAAAGGAACCAATAAAATGTAAGTAAGAAATCGACTCCAAAATCGTCGAACAGGTAAACCATTTCAAATATTTGGGAGCAGATATAACGAGTCATGGAAATTTACTTCTCGAAGTAAGAGAGCAAACAATGAAAGCGGCTCGAAAATCGGGATGTTTGAGAGAAATTGTTTGGAAGAACAAATTTCTCAATACGGAAAGCAGTCAAGATATATAAAACGGCAGTAAGACCTATCATAACATACACAGCAGAAACAAGACCAGATACAAACAGAACTCTGCAAATGATGAGAACAGTTGAAATGAAAACTCTGAGAAATATACAAGGCAAAACACTATACGACAGAATACGAAATGAAGACATCAGACTACTACAATGCGGGATACAGGACATAGGAAGGCGGGTTAGACAGAGACGAAGATTCTGGAACAAACATATAAAAAGAATGGACGATAGCAGACTCGTGAAAAACGCAAAAATGAATAATCTAGTGGGAAAGAGATCACAGGGAAGACCACCAAAACGTTGGAGAGAATGCTGGACGTCATCTTCCAGGGAGAACGTGTTGGCAATGAACAGGCAGTAGCCTACTAATATGTATCCATATTAGAAAGTAGAAGAACAAGAAAGAAGAGTTTATTTCAGTTTTGCCAGAGTTTCGGCGAAGTTTGAAGATCTGTATTTAAATATCAAAATGGATAATGAAAAATAGATTGCTTGTTCGTGATTATCCCGAACTGTACGATAGTCACAAAATTTCTAAACATGACACCAAAGCATTTGTTACTTTACAGCACAATATGGCTTCTAGTTGTGATATAGACAAATATAACTTTAATTACAAACAATCCGTCGATGTCGGATGCCTGTTGCCTAATGTGAATCGCCGCCGCAACTGTCGGGTCTTTGTCGGTCCTTGTCGTGTCGTTGGATGTCTGATAATGTGAATCATCCTTTTTTGTTAGCACTTGGATGACTAGATGCTTTTTGAATTAAGAATTCAAATCCGTTAACAATTTTCCTTCAATTGATAAGGGGCGCCATTTATGATGAATTATGTGCTTTTAAACCCCCATAACTTTTTCGCGCCTACGCGTGTTTGACTTTTGGCAAAGATAGTCTATTATCACACCGTTTTTAAACTTATATCGAGGTATTTGCTTTAAAGTGTTTAATGCATCATCATAACATGGAATATCATATTACAAGTAATGGGCCAAAAGGCAGCAGTAGGATTCTAACATAAATGAAACAATTTTAAAACAAATACCTTGAGTTAAAAGGATTTTGGTATACCTATGAAATTCCCATATAATATGTTTCGGAAAATTGGTAAGT
The DNA here is from genome assembly GCA_016904865.1 of Pissodes strobi. NCBI lineage: Eukaryota > Metazoa > Arthropoda > Insecta > Coleoptera > Curculionidae > Pissodes > Pissodes strobi. The sequence goes on from MU182030.1 coordinate 448,404, forward strand.
AATCCAGTATTTACTGTGTTATAATTTGTCCCAATTTTATTTAATATGTACCGGGTGGCCAACTAAGAATGGCACTCGGCTATATCTGGAAAAGTAATTGTCGTAAAGACTTGCGGTAAAAAAATTATGAGTAAAGCGGCCAAGGGAAAATGTTGGAAATTATTTTTAAGTCTCCAAAATGGCCGCCATGGGGCATAACAGCCATCTTAAATTTTAAAACCCGTTGTTTTTGCAAAATTTTCTTAAATTAAAGATAGTAGAATGCATTGCCATTTTAAAACAGGGACAAATTAAATTACTTTTTGTAAAACAAGTTTTGCTCTAGCCCGTAAAGGAAAGTGATGGAACGTGTTCGAACATTTTCGGAAATAAATGTCAATAATTTGAAAATGGCTGGACGGAACTTAAAAACTTATAGTCGTTGAAAATGGTTTTTTTTAGGCTATCAATCGTGCCTTGCGAGGGGTGATTGCGATTTATCACCTAGCCGCTAGAGGGCGTTTTCTGACATAAGCGCAAATAAGTCAGATTTTCACAAAAAAAAATAAATGCAACGATGCCACTATTTTAAAACAAAAGAGAGCCAAATGAGACCCTAATACGGCAGTGAAAACCGCATTTCGATATATCTCATCTAACCTAAAATATAAGTAAAAGAAATCAGAACACGAAATAAAATCATATTTTGGGACATTTTTTCGAAAGGAAGACCCGTTGTTATTATCCTCATTGTACCACAATATATAATAATTTACTGCTAAAATACCAACATAATATTTAAAATCTCAATAATAATTAACATTCAGTAAATATGAGTGGATTTTGCCGTTCTGTCCACACAAAATTCGAACTTTTTTAAAGAAACCAAGTAGGCTAGCGGCAACAGTTAGGTATATTATCGTTGCATTGAAAATAAGCACGAAACAATGCATATCAAACACTTCTATGGGTAGAAAATTTATTTTTTCTTCAATTCTTACACATTTCCTGATTCTTTTTGTTCGCAGAACGAAGACTAATATTTGTTATATTTTTTAATTAAAATATTTGTTAAATAATAATATTTTTTGTAAATGGTCAAGCCTACTTGAGTAAGTAAACGAATACCGTTAGCAGATATCATAAAGTCCGCGTGCATTCAATGATCAAAGTTCGAATTTCTTGGAGACCAAGCGTTTTATCGAGATCAAACAAGTAATACCTTTTTTTCTTTAAAAATAACCAGTTTTCTAATTTTTTGTTTAAAATCGCGATAAAGTTTTAAAAACATCGATTCATCGTTGCCATCTCTAATTATCATTGCATTGAAACACTTCCACAGGTGGAAAATTCTTTTTTTTTTTCAAAATAAAGCCCCAAAAATGTCTCATACATTATAAAAATCTGCAATATTAATATGATTGACAGTTAGTTATCGTCATCGTCAGAATTTTGTGTGGACACAAGGGCAATCAATATTCATATTGAATGAATATTCATTATTATTGAGATTTTAAATATTATGTTGGTATTTTAGCAGTAAAATAATATATATTGTGGTAAAATAACGATAATTACAATTTAATAGCAACGGATCTACTGAAAAACTATCCCAAAATCCGATTTTTTTTGAGTTTTGATTTATTTACTTATGTTTTCGGTTAGGTAAGGGATATCGAGATGCGGTTTTCACTGACGTATAACCTGTTTTAAAATTTAAGATGGCTATTACGTCCCCTAACGGTCATTTTGGAAACCTAAAAATAATTTCCAACATTACATAATAATATTTTTAAATCCATTTATAAATTATTGCTAAACGAAATCAATATAAATATTAGTAATTTATGTCCAGAACATATCGAAAAATTATTAATAATTGTAACAAAAACAATGCTTTACAAACAAATGAAATGGGAGTCTGAAAAATTCAGTTGCAATATACGTGACACCAAAGGTGCTCAAAATAAACCACATAGAAAAATTAGAATTTTATCAAACCAATGATTTTTTCTAAATTATTTTAATTATTATTTGCAAGCAGCGTGTGCGCTAAAATTTTGCTATTTTTAAAATCAAGAAGTCTCCTGAAAAATTAAACTGATTATTTGTTTTACTGTATATTATAGAACAGTGAAAAAAAAATCGATACGTATTTTTTAATTTCCACTAAAGATGATTATTACGAGAGCTATGCCAGTTTTTAGTTTTGTATATATAGATATAATCGTTGACTGATTCTCAGCAAACGATATAATATACTAAGCATGGTGCGACGTAACAACTCATATACATGGTGACGTCATAAGCATATTTCTTGGTGTTGAATCTGCCTCATTTTTCGAACTATGAAAAAAATAAAAAACATGTGTTCACTTATTTTTGATGGGCTATCAAAATTTGCAATAAAATTTTTAATGAAACTTCCTCATGGTGGTATTCGCTTGACCACTAATTCCGACACGTTGACAACCACTAGGTACTCGATTATTCGCCAAACAATGAAACCTTGGAATGGCATCCAAAAAGAGCAGACTATTCTACGCGATTCTCGAGTCGCACAGACGTCCCAGGTGACCACTGATAAATTTTAGGGATTTAGCTGGATGAAAAAGTCAAAACTCAAACATGCTTTACCACAAAGTAGTTATCCTCCAAGTCCAAATAAAGCTAAGAAACCCTCAGTTACTTACGCTATGCTTAGGTAAAACAATCATCAACTTAGTTGACTGTGTTTATTTATAAAATTTGGTAAATCCTTTATACATAATATTATTTTACTAGTTTAGTTTTGTATTCTTGCATTATTTTATATACACTATCACATTTCACGTGATGTCTCACGTTTCACTTTATATTTTAGGTATTAACCTTCTGCTTAATATTTATTTTTTCCAAAAAAATGTAAGTTGTTTTACAATGCTATCGTGTTTTATTTATTTGGCACAACTTTATCTCTCCATGCTTCTCAATTTCAATCTTAACAAATTATAACTTATAAAACATTTTTGCTTTCGAGCGACGGTAAGTGAGAAATAAGTATTGTAGTCAACCAAAAATTCGGCTGCCAGCAAAAACTTAAATAAAAACAAATTCATATAAGTACATGCCAATTTATCTTATTAGAATTATATTTAGTTTACTTACTAATCACGGAATGTTCATTCTAATGGCATAATAATATATTAAATTATTCAGTAAAATATAACATCTTTATAAGTAAATATCGTTAAAATCCTTGGTCTTATCATAATTTTATCGGTCAATGCGAAAACTCCATACGTGCTAAAACTATTTCTTGTATACATCCGTTGGCCGTTGCCCGAGTATCTCAAAGCGCCACGCGACTGGATCTAATAAATTAATCAAGAATGGTATGAATTCCTTTCGCATTTCCAGGCATATGCCGCGAGGTCGCACCACCAATCAGTGGGTGAGACGTAAGGGTATCGAAAAGGAAGGTATCACGTTTCTAGGCACGGCATTTGCGCGTCTTCCCCTATTATCAGTCAACGGTTAAATTTAGTCCATGAAATTTCTAGGTTTAGCGAGAGATTAACAAACTAGCTGCTTCATGCGCATGCTACAAACCGCGCAATATAATTATTTTTTTAAACCGCTTTGTACAAGATCCACGACATTTTAAATTTCAAAACCTAATTTATATTTAAAGCATGTAAAAAAGATCATTTTGGTTTTGTAAAATACAGTTTCTGATATTAAATTTTAAAACAAAATGTATTACCTGTATTATTCTTTATCGCCTGCATAATATAATTCTGAAAATGCGTTTACTTACCTTTTCACAAATCACCACAAAACTACAAACCAGAAATGCTGTCGAGCGGCTAAAATGCAAGTTACGTTTCATGATTTAATTGGTCGGAGCAGCTAAATACCAAGTTGCGACCCATAATTTTGGTAATTTTGGGTTAGTCCTGGTTTAGCACTTGGTTAGAGTCCTTTTCTTGAGACCGGGAGCGAGCGGAGGGCCATGCAAAGCCATAATAATACCCCGGCTGACGGATCACAACTTGTTATTTAGCCTCTCGTTGTATATAACTTTAACTAACACTAAAATTATTTTAATTTTCAATCTGTCAATATTTAAAAACAGAAAATCCCTAATAATTGCGATAATGCTAGATGCTGGATTGAACTGAGAGTTAACTAACTTTCTTGCGGTGCATAAGAACAAGACTTCGATTGACTAACTGTAGTTAATAAACTATAGTTAGCAATAAAAGCGGTGCATACCGCTGTTACTACAATATTATGGGATTAGAGGTGGCAAAAATAATCGATTATTCGATTCACTTTTAATAAATTACCGATTAATCGATTAATCGACTTATCGATTAATATTTCAGAAAATATCGATTAATCGATTATTTCGATTAATCGATTATTCAGTTATTTGCTAAAATATTAAGCGTTTAATCGATTATCAATTTCTTGCTCACCCGTACCGACGATTTTACAACAGATATAGTTTTTAAAATTCCAATTTAATAATCCGTTGCGTTAAGGGTAATTTAAATGAAATAAAACCATTTTTTAAATACTTTCAGTACAACATATGAAGCAAGAAACAGAGAAACGTAAATGCTCAAACAAGACAGCAGCAGGGAAAATTGCGCACGTTACAAATTTAGCCAATAAGGGATCCTCATTTCGACGCGCCATTTCCTGATAATCTGGCTTCAGTTGTTGCACAATTAGGTATAACACCAACACATAACCTGAACGGAGTGTTAGCAGGTTAGCAGTATAGTACAGTCTTTATCTTTTTATTATGTATTTGGTCAAAACTATATGATAAGAAGGATCACTCTCCGCGGCGGCATGTCAACGGTGTGTATCCTTCCCCGCACGAAAACTAGCAGAATATCGGCAGGCCATGATACAAATAAAACAATCATGTTAGCAGGCGACCTTTGACACGGCGGCCATAGACCAGCTCATCCTTTTGTCAGATTAATTTTCACGCGTAAATTCTATAGTCGAGTCAATATTCGATATAAGATAATATAATATCGCTGTTTTTTAGTTGTGTTGTATTACAAAATAGGAATGAAATATACAGTAAAAATATTGTGCGAAACCTTTAACCAATTTTAAAATCACCCAAAACGCCAAAATTTAATTAAATTTTAAAAGATGGGGCAAATTCGAGCAACATTTTCTTCTTGATGTCTTTTGTCAGAATATTTGTATTCGGAAATATGGTGAAATCATTAACACAAAATCAAAATCTTTTAAATATTAGTTATTACACACCTTGAGTATTGTTATCAATAATAACGAATTAAAAACGTTAACAGATTTTTGAAACAGCCAGTTGAATACAAACTTTATCAAAATATTTATTTGGTGATAATAATAAAAAAACCATAACGTAAGTTTGACAGGGCGCTGCAAACAATTCAAAAGATATCAATTGTGTTTTTCCAAAGCCAACTAGAGTATTAGAGTGCTATAAATAATTTCGTCATAAATTTGATTAAATATACCGCAAACGAAAATATCGTTTATGGCCAGCTTTTATTTAAATTCAACCTGTGTGCGGTGGAGTTCGCCGATCGTTACCAGGCAAAGAAGAAAATAAACGACGATTCCTTTGTAGCGCTCTCTGGCCATTGAGTGGGTCTTCTTATCGTTAGTTAATATTCGCTGCCTTGGTTCAACTTAAGTATACGTTTTCTTACTAATAACCGAGAACACTTCAGGTCAGTCACATCTTTGACTTTCAGCAGTAAGCCTACACAACTAGACCTACCCCTGAGTAGCTTAGCCGAGCTATTGTGCCTATGGCTGTTTCTTTTTAAAGAGTGGCAACATTTGAATCTGAATAACTTAAATCCGTGATCATTTTATTTGTTGGCGTGCACATACTAATTCACCTACTTCGTACAATTAAATTAGAACTGAAATGAAGTCCGGCCATTAATTTGATATATTTTGTGTTATGTGCCAGAATAAATATTTCAATCGAATCAGTTTTATAGAACCTTCAGTTCTATTCAACAATCAATATCATTCAGTTTTATTTATTTAGATTCATTTAAGTTTTGTTTAACATAAAATTGTATTCATTTTGTTAAATAACAATATAACACATATCCGGCCTTTTTTTAAATATAACACTTGCATAACGAGTTGTCAACGATTATCTGGATGAAATGAACATTCAACGATTAGACTAGCCTCTACGTAGTCCTGACATAAACCCGATTTAAAATGAGTGGTGTATATAAGGGAGGCTAATTCGTCGAATCGCTCTTCTTGAAGGGAAATCATTCCTCAAAGGGCAATGTCTCATTGCAGCAGTTAATAGAGCACGAAGAAGATGTTAATATATGACAAGCTTAAAAATCTCATACATAGGCCCATCATTTTGTCGTTAGGGTTAGTTTGGGTTAGTTTTGATTCTGCACAGTATAAATCAATATCATAAAATAATAGTGAAGTGAAAAAAAATATATCAAAAAAGCTTTTTAAGATTGACTTTGAACAAAATTTTGTTGGTCTGGTTTTTTTTTGTCCAGGAGTGTAATATGTACGTATAATTCCGAGCCCGAATCATATTTTTAAAAGAAAGTTCAATCGTTGTCCGGAACTTAAAATCTGAATTAGCTTTATTAATAAAACCTGTAATAATAACATTATAATAATATGCCTTAATTAGTCACAAAAAGAGATAAATATTTAAATATACTACTATATAATATATTAAATCAGCTTGATTAAAATCCAAAGCGTGTCGGAGAAAAGTGCTTAAATAATTATAACAACAATCTTACTAATCAGCTAAATGTCATTTACAACTATGTGGAATCTTAGAAGCTTCTAATCCAGCAATTATGGAGGCGACGACCTAGTATTTAATTTCAAGTCAAAAAATTACAAGTACTTACTCTTTAATAATTAAAGCATTTTATAATAAAATAAAGTGCTATAACGATCGTTAAGGAAGTGCATTTGTCTTCATTAAGGGAAAATTAGTGAATGTATAAATATAGATTAGCTTATTCTTGACAACTTGTTGCATTTAGGTTATGTGAAGTATGTTTAGGGTGACAATTCAAAAGTTAGCATTGGGCTCTTTGCCTGGAACAAAAATACGAGTATATTAACATATCTTCGAAAGAAAAAGTCTAGTTCCAAAAACTCAGAAAGGTATCTGAACGAGCAATAACATTATTATTAACCTCTTATTGTTAAATACTTTTCTTAGTTATCCACATCCACGTATAGAAGCACCAGAAGAAAATATTGTGAAAAATTTAGAAACAAAATTGACGTCAAATCCCAAATGCGTATGTATAATAGGCACAAGCCAGAAACCTGATTCGGGGGAGGGGTGCGGAATTTTAGAATAAAGACACATTTTCTGCTTATTTAAGTAAAAAAACTGTTTTGTTTAGTATTATTTGTATTTAGTCCCTTATGTAAGTACAAGTGCAAAATAGATACACTGAAATCAAATATGTCGAGGAAGAACTAATTACAAAAGTATAAGCGTCGAGTTGTTTTATTTGCCAACGTGTTTAAAACATCATCGGGATTCACTTGTATATCCCAGTGAATCGACAAGAGAGCCTTAACTGCGTCTCTCATTTCCCATGACCAGGTTTTTATTCTTTTCATAGTAGAAATTGAAGGCTATGGAGTCGTGGTTGTTACTGGGGTAGTATCTAACCCTGTTAGTAGGCGGTAGATGGAAAAATATCTTTATTGCAATTTTCTAACACTTCAAGTCCTTCTGTCTTGTTTTCCATGGATGAAACTTTCTGACACCAAAGATGATATTCCGCTTTTATTGCTGAATCGGAAGTATCGTCCATGCAATAAGCAGACAATGTGTCCAACATGCGGGTTTTTTTCCGGTGAAGCGGCACCTGGCAAAAGTATGTGAAATGCAGAAAGGACGGTTTTATTTTCTGAAAACATGTTTTTTAAGCATGTAATTAGTTGGTCGATACATTGTAGAAATATAGCTATTCTATAATAATCTTCAGGTGAGTTGGTGTTGAAATTTGCACTTTGAGTTTGTTTATGGGCGACTCTAGGAATTTTAATTTCAGCCTCGAAAATTTCCTTCAATAAGTTGGACGCAGAAAAGAATATTGCCTTAAATACCGAATCAGAAGTCTCTGTCAAGCTTTTCAACCAAGAAATTACATCAGTCGCATATTTTAAAGCTGATACTAGATCATGCGATGGACTTTGCAAAAAATTGGACAGTGGTAGAGTCGTAGAGTAAAGGTCGGACCACCTGGACACCCCCCTGACTACGTGCCTGGGTTAGAAAGAAGAGCCCGTGTTGGGCGACACTTATGCTCATTAAGGCACGTTGTGTCATTCCCGAGATAACAGCTTAGCCTGAAAGCCCAATCCCTTTCAGAAAGGAGAGTCCAATTCCTTTCGGAAAGGAGAGTACCTTCTCTGGTCTAATAAATTTTGGGATCAATGTAATAGGTATCTCAAGTGTTCCAGTCTGCTGTTTGCCAGAATGTCACATTGGCAGATCAAATGCTCCGTAATTTCATTTACTTCGTCACAAAACATGCATTACGGTTCATTGCTGAGCTGATAGTTAACCAGCTAGTCCTCAGTGAGAACACTGGTAATCGATCTCAGTTACTTCTTACTTAATATTTCAGTCAGTACCTGAGCCTCTCAAGTGGTTCAGGTATAAAAATCTAGGAGCCGTTCATCTCGGAATTGGTCATTTATCCAACTCTTAATCCTAGGTCTGAAGAGAGATGGGAAAATGCCGAGCTAGGTCCTGACCTACGAAGGTAGTGCTGCCACCTTCAGATACCAACTCTTTCGAACTCTCATTGTCCTCAAATGTCCTTATTCTTTTCTTGTGCGCAGACCAAGATCGATGTAATCTCAGTCTGATGTACCGTAATGATAGGACAAATCGTGTACGTAGCTCTTGAACGACGTTCTTATAAGTGGTGCCATATATTAAATATTCGTTGTTTTTAAAAAGTGTTATCTTGCTTATAACACTTTATTATGTGGTTTGTGCTCTAAAATCGTTGTTTGTATCCCAAAATCTGTAAGTTTTTGCCTAAAAAGCTCTAAAATGCATGTCTAACCTAAGTTTTCTCCTTGTCGCCAAGACTGTTTATTCATGGATTTGTCTTTGGCTGCGTTCCCGAATTTAAGTTTAAATTTAAAGTTAAAATCATTTTAATTTTGCATATTTTTTGTTTTGTTAGTTTTGATTGTTTTGTTTGATTGTACTTCGGTTTTTTTTTAAACTTAATTTAATTTGCTTTTACCATTTGACACGTTTAATTGACTTTGTTTTTGACAATTTCCTTCCTTTTTTAACCTTTGTGCATCCTTTTTGTTGTGGCTCTCTTGTTTGTTTTTTAAGTCGTCCTGACAAGCCCCTGGACGTGAAGCGGGTGTCCTCGTCTCTTTCCTTTGTTTTGGTTTCATATATACATACCTACCATCACAATGCAAGGCACTTTCAAGTGTTGTAAAAATAAAGAATTTTCAAATTACTGTTGCATTGCATGTAATAATGTCTTGCTAAGCTGTCTTGAGCGCGTGTCAGAAGTAGTGAAATTAGGCGGCTACAGAATTATCTGTTGAAGCTTGCAAAGTATCTTACGATGAGAAAGAACACGAAGCTAAAAGTTATGAAAAAAAAATACAGTTACTGGAAAAAGAATGCAGTGAGAAGGGAAGATACATAGAGAGAATAAAGCGCAGTAACCAAGTATTTGAAGATGCAGCGTCTGATGCAGAGAGGACTGGATAGGCTGGCCAAGCAAAACATTTCTCTGGAGAGTGAAATTCAGAGATTAAAAAATAGGGACAATGCATTTTCGGCAGAGATGGAGATCTGCGGAAAGGCGAGAAAAGAGCTTGAGGATAGATTGTACGAAATAACTGAGATGGATAAAAGCCTATTAACAACAATCAGTGTCTTGGAACAAGAAAATAATAGTTACGCCGGTAATCTGAAACAGCTTCAACGGAAAATAGACGAATACCAAAATATAACAGCGCAGCGGTCGGATCGGTAACTGCAGAGTATCCAAAAACATCGAGATTAGCAAAAAGCGAAGAAACCAGCTGCTTATTATAGGAGGCGAAGGTGCCAGAGGTAGCGCACTATTGTTTAAACAGGGCTGCAATGGCAGTTTTGATGTGAACTCACAAATTAATTCAGGATGGTTCTTTAGTAAAGTTATTGACCAGTGTAAAACGTTGTGCAGAAAATTTAATAAAGACGACTTTGTGATCGTATATACATCTAATTTTAATGTATTAAAAGGACAACCAATAACCCAAAAAGAATTGGACGAATTATTACTGTCTGCTACACTACTAAAAGAATTTTTTTTTAATGAACCGAAAAATGAGAACTGCTCCATAGAAAGACGACAATCAGCCTTTTCTGTATATTATCAGAATTCAGGGGGACTACGTACTAAAACATTGGAAGTTTCAGCTGCAGTAAGAGCATCAGACTGATCACATTAACTGAAACCTGGTTGAGACACAATAACAATGACATTATTATTGGATGTGTCTATTTTCCTCCAAAATCACCAGTGGAATCATACCAAAAGTTTGTAAAGACATTGGAAGCATTAAAGCGCAAGCATCAAAGGGCCAAAGTGTTGGTTACTGGGGACTTTAATTTATAGAGCGTTAAATGGACCGAAGATGAAGGTTGTCTACTACCCTCTGATTTGCCTTCAAATAGAAGCGGAAACTCTAATGACTGGAATGTTTCTTAATGAACTTCATCAAGCTAACCATGTGGTCAACGAGTTTGGAAAATATCTCGATCTTGTTTTTTGTGACGATTTGGACGACTTCTTTCTGCAGTCTGCCCCTTCACCACTGAGTAACTTGGTGCAACATCATATTCCAGTGGAGATGATTTTCTCTTTAGCCTTGTTCCCTACGCTGGAAAACGATCAGGCTATAGCCTATAATTTTAACAAAGTTGACTATCATAAATTGAATGATTACTTCTTAAACATTAACTGGGAATGGTTGGATCAATGCAGTGATGTGGATTTAGCCGTTGAGTCCTTCTATAAAACGTTGTCTGAAGCTATTGAACAGTATGTTCCAAAGAAAAAGTTCCAAGACAATAAATCTCCTAAGTGGTACACGAAGGAAACTTATGAACAGGAAGAATAAGGCGTACCAAAAATACAAACGAACGAAAAGTCGGGATGATTACAAACAATATTCAATGCTTCGCAGGGAGTCAAAGCATCTAATAGAACTCAGTTATCTTTTATATATTTCGAGTGTAGAGCAGACAACTCCCAAAAATATTAAGTATTTTTGGTCTTACATAAATTCGCTTAAAAGTGATAACGGTATTCCTAAAATATGGAGCTTGACAAGCAAAAAAGCATACCGCCAAGGAAATAGCTGACGCTTTTGCCAAATATTTTGGAACTTGTTATCGAAATTACTCAACACATCAGCCTTTTACAGTGGACGAAAAAGAATGTACATTTCTTTCTATCACTTACCTACGAAATTGTTTATCAGAGGCTCGCTTCGCTTAATAAAGGAAAAAGTACTGGCTCAGATGGAGTACCCGCAGTTTTTCTGAAGGAATGCTGTGTGTCGCTTGCAAGCCCACTGTGCACAATATTTCAGAAATCAGAAATACTTTATGGAAGGAGTCGTGGTTAGTTCCCATATTTAAAGGTGGCTCCAAAAAGATATGAAAAACTATAGAGGCATATCATTGCTTCCAATTATATCCAAGGTCTTTGAATCCATAGTAACCGAGAAATTGTTTGAGAGCTTTAAGCATCACATATCACCTCATCAGCACGGTTTTTTTAGGGGAAGGTCTACTGGAACAAACTTAGGAACATTTTAGAACTATTTAGTAAAAAATGTCGAAAACGGTAATCAAGTGGATGTGGTCTATACCGACCTTACAAAGGCTTTCGACCAGGTGTGCCACCAGTTGCTGCTCGAAAAACTATGCGTTATGGGCATAACCAGTCCTTATCTGCAATGGCTAAAATCGTACCTTACGGACAGGAAACAGCGCGTAAAACTTGGTAGCACATTGTCATGAATTTCCTGTTACATTGGGTGTCCCTCACACTTAGGGTCAGTATTGTTCTTATTATATATTAACAGTGTTACATGAGTTTTCAGAAAGTGTGCATGCCTTTTGTACGCGGATGATTTAAAACTGTATTGTGCCGTGAACTCACTTCGGGACTGACTAGACGTGCAACAGGATTTAGACAATTTTTCGGGGTGGTCCGACAAAAATTGTCTGCCAAGTAATATAATATATAAAAAAAATGTAAAGTTATGCGCTTTCACAAAACTAAAAATCCTACAGAATACCAGTATATGATAAATAGCATTAATCTCGAAACTGTAAATAGCTTTAACGACCTGGGTGTGGAATTTAGTGACGATTTAAGCTTTAACAAACATATAGATAATGTTATATAAAAGGCAACTAGGATGTTAGGGTTTTTTGCGTCGTGTTTGTTCTGAATTCTATGATGTGAGGGCTATTAGAGTTTTAGGTATATAATTCTCTTGTCCGTAGCATATTAGAGTATAATAGTATTGTATGGTTTCCCCTGTATAACTGTCATATTCAACGTTTGGAAGCGGTACAAAACAAGTTTGCAAAGTTTTTATTGTACAAATTTCGATTTCCCTATAGAGACGTGCCTTATGTCACGCGACTTCAGCAGCTTCAGCTGGTAGGATTAGAGAGTTTAGAGGTGCGACGAAGACAGGCCTTGGTTCTATTTTTATATAAGTTAGTAAATGGCTCGGTAAATGGTCATATTGATAGTAGTGATCTACTTTGCACTTTAGATTTTCGAGTGTCTCAGAGAGCAACCAGATTGAGGAGTTATTTGTGAACGCGCGCTACAGAACAAATCATGGAAGCCAGTGTTTTAGTAGCAAGTTAATTATAAATTATAATAGATATTTTAATAATACAGACTTTTTCAGTAGAAGTCTTTACAGTTTTAAAGCAACAACTAAAGGCCTGTTTTAAGCTTCCAAGATGTTTTTTTTTAAGTTTTCTTTTTGTAGTACTATTTAGGGTCTATAACTCTGTAGTGTACTTGAGAATAAATAAATAATTAAAAATAAATAAATAAATACATAAATAAAAGCCAACTCCTAAACTCCCGGCTACCAAAGATCCATTTGTGTATCAGATGGGCCCATCAAACTTGAGAAAGCAAAGCTTCGAGTTTCCTCATAAGTCGATACTTTTTAGAAAATGTTAGGACCGATGTTAAGGCATGAAGATGAGATCTGATCAGTTCGGGACTCCAGTCTCTCTGTACCCTTTGACTCCAGTCATTCAGCCGAACTGCAGCATTCCAAGTATCTTCCTTCACAAATAAATGTAGAGGTGGTAGATCTAGAATGGCATCCATTGCTAGTGTTGGTTCAGTTCATAAGATCACAGTTATGCCCAAGAAGGCAAGTTTATGTTATTTCTGCAGCTTAGTAAGCTGTCCACTGCGATCAGCTAGACATTAAACAAGAGCGCCGTACGCTATCATTGGCCTTATCACTGTAGTAAAAAATCAATGGAAACTACAGAGTTTTTAGCACCAGGTGCTGTCAAAGGACCTCCTGCATTCCCATAGGCATATTGTGTACCTCTGTATAATCTATTAATGTGTCCCTTCCAGATAAGTCTGGAGTTGGTAACAACACCCAGGTATTTAGCCTAGCCTGTTGGTGATACCTCATCGGAAAGCTTTTTAAAAATCTTTCTTAGTGTACAAAATACATCTGTATTTGATGGGGTAAAGCCTATACAATTAAATTAATTTGATTAGGAAGTGATGAATTGCTTATTTATTTCCTAGCCTTTTTTGCTATTTGATAACCATAAAGAGTAGCAAAAAATGCGCAAAATACCCGTGTGCTAGATATTTTTACAAATTCTTGAAATGGTTGAATGTATAATTCTATATAGAAAAAACCGATGTGTGCTTAAGACCACACGACAGAAGTGAGAAAGAACTTCAACAATGCGTTATATGTACGTTTGATTTTCTATGACATAATATTATGAAATGCAAATATTTTTTGTGTTCTATATTACTTTATTTAAAGAAATAAAATAATTTGGGTCAATCATATCGGCTCGATAATTTGTAACACCACATGATTGGTTATATTGTACCGGTACAATTACCAAACTAATGTTTTCTGTTTCAGTCATGCCTGGCAAGGATATCAAATATTGCCAGTGGTCAGAGCAAGATATGAAAACAGCAATAAGAAAGAATAAAACTGGGAAATTTGGACTAAATGAGATCTGAAAACGATAAAAAATTCCTAAGCCGACTTTTAAAGGGTACAAATTTGAAGGCAAAGAAAGGAACTAAATCGTTGGGGCGGTTAACCGTATTCAACGCAGAAATTAAGCAGGACGTGCAAAATCAAATTCTGAAAATGGAGGAAGGCTTTTATAACCTTACCATCAAAGACATACGAAAAGCGGCCATCCAGTTTGCAGAAAAAAATGCCTTGCCACATTAATTTAACAAAGAAAAGGGGATGGCTGGTAAGGCATGGTTTTATAATTTTATGAAAAGACATCCAAAACTATCCTTGAGGCAACCAGAATCAACATCACTGACGAAGTGCAAACGCTTTAACAAGCAGAATGTCAATCACTTCTACAATATTCTTGAGAATTTGGTTGGCGAATACAATATAGACGCGACCAGGATTTTTAAGGCAGATGAATCCGGGTTCTCTACAGTTCAGATGATGCACACAAAAGAGAATTTCTAAGAAAGGAAAAAAGAACATTGGAATAGTGGCCAGCGGCGAACTAGGGGTTAATACCACGTTGATGGTTTGCACTAGTGCAGCGGGACACTTTGTAGCGCCTATGATAATTTTTAAAAGAAAGAAAATGACGGCCGAACTTGCAGAAGGTACCTACTCCACCATATTGCTTAGCGCAAGTTTCAGACACAGGACATTAACACTTAATATTATTCGTCGTGTGATTACTTAGATTTATTGAAGTACTATTTCTAAGAAAGGAAAAAAGAACGTTGGAACAGTGGCCAGCGGCGAACGAGGGGTTAATGCCAACGTACGAACATAAAGTAAATTTAGTGCGACATACCACAGAGTGGTTGCAACCACGGAGAGCTCTGTAAATACTTCCTTTGAAGAACTTATTTGCTTGCCAATACCTAGCGGATTGGTAAACAAATGGCGGGTGCCTAAAAATGCTCAACAAGCAACAATGCTTACAACCACGCCATATAAAGAAGAGTTAGAAAAAATAAAATCATCGTGGTTAATAAAGCAAAGTCTACAGTAAAGTGAGCAATAGGATCAGATTAGCCTACAAAATTAAAACGTAAAACGACAGCCGAAAAAAAAAGCTCCCCTCCCCTAGTGACTGGTATTGCATCCTTTAACAGAAATGACTTGTAGAGGATATGGTTAAAAGCACCCAGCGCCTAAATCGGATGCATGAAAGCTGTGCTTCGTTTCCAAATCTACTCAACTATGTTTGTGATTTTTGTGTTCAAATTAAAAAAATATTTTTATTTCAAATTCAAATTCAAACACGCTTTATTGTTATTATTGTTAAGTTCTTATTAACAAAGCCATCATAAAAACTAAAATGTAAAAAAGCGTATATCCAAGTAGCTTACAAACTAAATATAAAAAATTTCACTATCAAGAGTATACTAAGAGGAACGAACAATGATAAAATAAAAATAAAAATAAGGGACAAGAAAAAAAAGTAAAATACAACACTGGGTCATACAACACTTTAAAATGAAAAACGAAAAAAAAAAACGTTTACTACAATTTAAAATCCTATAACATACCATTAATCGCACCCCAATATAACAGATAAGGTTAAGACCACTCGTCATTGTAAAATTCCTGCAAGCTATAATATGCTTTATGTCTTAATAGTAAAGATACAGATCTTTTAAAACTTATCTGTGTTTGACGTTGCTTCACGTCAATGGGCAAGTGGTGGTAAATTTTTAGGCTTTCATAGTTAGTGCGCTCTTCGGAATCGGTAACGGGAGATTGTTCGTTTGCCGAGTATTATAATTGTTAGAATTAGAACTAGTTGTAGCATGAATTGCCTTTCCTTTATTTACCAAACACACGGTTTCCAAAATAAAAATGCAAGGAAGTGTTAAAATTCCGTGCTCCCTGAACAAGGGCCTACAGGACTCTCGCGGCTTCACCCCGAAAATATAGCGTACCGCTCTCTTCTGTAAAATGAATCCGGCTACAAAAACCCCAGAAGGCAATGTCATACCTTAAGTGAACCAGAGAAAAATAGACTGTTCTAGCCATTATTTATTAGGATAAGATTTTGTTTTACCCATATGTTCCATATTTGTGATATTTGTGTTTAAATTAAATAAAAATAAGCTTTCTTTATTAGGATATTTTTTTGTTCATCAGTTCTAATGATACCGAAAATCTAATGCATTTTGGGATGGTATAATTTACCGAACCACGTGGTACAATTTAGCGAGCCGGTTGGGTAAAATTGCACCATTTGCAACATTCTTTTAAAAAGCTTATTATTTCAAACTTCTAATATTTACCTAAGTTTCTTATTGTGCATTTTTATACAAACATATGAAATAATCTTAGTTCATTATTGCATTCAATTTGCACAAATAATTAGCGAGTCATTGAGGAAAATATGTTAAGTGATATAATTTACCCGACTTTACCCCACCTCTTCATAGAAGAATAGAAATAGGGTACATGCATGATAGTCCTTCACCTCATTTTAACCGTGTAGTACGTCAGAGGTGAGCCTGTTTTATGGTCATCAAGGTCTTCAGACCTAAATCCCTTAGACTTTTACTTTTGGGGACATCTAAAATAACTAGGTTATTCAATACCAGTAAATACTAGAGAAGAATTCCTAGCGCGAATACCCGAATATTATTTGCAGTGCGGCGGTAAAATATTCGAAGACTAAGAAAATGTATTGAAGTACGTGGAGCCCATATTGAATATTTGCCAAAATAACATTTAAATGTTTTAATTTTTTTGCATTTTAATCACATTGTAAATTAATTAAGCTCCGATCAAATCTTTGAAAGGTTTTTGGGCTTGACAATGTTTGTCTGTTAACATTTTTGAGTGTTTCACATCAGAACCGATTTATCTCGAGAACCTCCAATTTTGTCGAAATAAATTAAGAGTACCTTTTTTCAAGAGGAATGGCCAAATTATTTAAACAACCAGTTTTCAGCTATTTAAAATGACACCTGTCAACATTTTGGCCCAACGAGTGTGGTGAAAAGTTTCTGACTTCCCTGACGATGTAAAATATCTAGTATGGTCGATGGCATGATAGTCAGTTGTTATGGCCTGCATCAAATATTGAAATTTCATTAAATTATGCTAGACGGTTCAAAATTAGAACTGAAAACGTACCCCTTTAACGGCCCTGCATCTCCGTTAAGGGAGCTTTAGGAATTTTTATTCTATGACAAACTAGGAATAATTTAACCTTTCCTGTATGCTCCCGCGAATTAGGTACTTAACGGACAGCCTGTACACAAGCGTGGAGGTAAAATATAATCAATCATAAAACTTTTATTTCGAGGTACAATAATGAGCCTGGAATCATTGAGATTTTAGAGTCACTGTGTATACCGAGACAAAGTTCCCCTTGTTATCCTATACATTTATTTCAAGCCGCAAGTATTATAACATTTTTATTACCAAATTATGCAGGCTAAAAACAAAAATTTTAACCATTTACTGTGAATAAAGAAAACATCGCCAAAGCTAATTGAACCATAAAGCTATAATTCTCAGTTAACAACAAAATTAATGATCTGATTTGCTACTATTATAAACACTTAATTATCAGCTCCTTCCAGATAAAGCTGCAGCAATTTCTTGTTATTATAGACTGATAAATTATAGAACTGTGTTTCATTTAATTCTAATTAACGCTAAGCCAAATCTGAAAATAGCTCGATTATCTTAACAGGGATTGACATTTTTATCAGCACATTACCCACTAGGCTATCACCATCACTGGCTTAATCTGGTGTGATAATTATTGTGTTTAGGATTAATTTATGTGACTGAGCATAAGTATACATATAACCAAATTTGCCTGTCATTAGTGACTGGCAAGGTGGAAAGCAATATCTGAAAATCACCGATTTCGATTGACATTATCTTATGTTTATAGCCATTAACATAAAGAGATACAATACCATTAACTTACAAAAGGCAAATTATCAGTCATGATGAGCGAAAATATATATTTTCTTAAACCGAGGAGCCCCATATGAGGCGTGTATATTTTTTCCGATTTTTGAGTGACGACCCAAAATATATATAAATTACTGCGGCATGGAAGTGAATATTTATTGACATAAAAAATATGTTTTTTTTTTACGAGTTGTTGAAGGTTTCTACGCAATAACAGATTGGTAGGAGAGAGCGGAAAACCGTATAGTAGCTGACTATGTGGTTGTAGTTTAAAAATTTTTAGAAAAATATTCCGGAAGGTTGACGGTTGGAAAAAAATGGAAATATTTTTAAAAAAATATTTCGAAGCCCTTTCAAGGCTCCCGGCTAGTAGTAGGTTACTGAGAAATACTTCCTGAATACCCTCTAAAAACCGGGGAACCCTATATGAGACGACTATATTTTTTCAGATTTTTGCGAGATAATAGATGGGCAAAGCGCATCTTATAATGGCGCCCTAGATCGGGTGCTTTCAGAAATAGAGGAAGACTTCCTACGAGGTGGTAAGATGACATCAAAAGAATTGTGTCAAATTGGATGCAGATGGCTCAAGATCGAATACGATGGGCTTTTTTGAGGGAAACCTATATCCAGCAGTTGACACGTGAAGAGGCTGATTGTTGATGATGATGTATGCGCTAAAATAAATTAATATTTTGAAAATCTTCCTTTGGTTTCGTCCAACAATACATTTTTCAATTCAATAGAGTAGGTGACTTTATTAAAGACGCGTTTTCTACCCATGTTTCAAATATTAAAAAAGTTTGTGGTCTTTTAATTCAAGAATAGCGTTAGGATCCCTAATTCCCAATCCTACATCTTGTTAATGGATGTCGGCTTTTGCTCTTAGAAGAGCAATTTGCTAGAAGATTTTGGAAGTGTCCAGGATAAGTCTGACTTATTAGGTCATTAAAGTACACTGCCTCAAAGAAGTATTGATAATATCCCACCTGCTGTGAAAAGAGTATCGGATATTTCTAGTGAGCCCAGTATCCGATCCTTTTTATCAGGTAGATAATTTTTGCATGTCACTAGCGCAAACTTAGAGCGGCTAGACTCTACTGCATTTTCATATATAACATTATTTTTCTTACGTTGAATTGATATATTTCGATGTATATAAAGCTGGAAGAGACAACTTATCCAATTCAATATTTGTGTGTACGATGTCATCTTTAAATTTAATATTTGGCATTACTTTCATGTCCCTTCTCGGTACTCCAAAGCAATGCGCGACATGGGCAGAAAGCCCCTTGGCGTTCTCGTGCTTCTTAACATTATTTGTCAACAAATATAGCAGGTGGAGTTTGACATGATTCTTATATCGATAAATATTTGCCAAGATTTCCGCTTTTCCTGCCCACACTATTGACGGAATGATTTCGACAAAACAGGACCAGATAGTTGTAGTTAAACGTCTTAACTTGTTTAGTGCATATCGAGGTGCAAATATATATAAACTACTCGGCATGTAAGTGACTATTTATTCCCATGAAAAAAATATTTTTTTACGACTTGTTGAAGGTTTCTACAGAGCAGCAAACGGTTTGGAGAGGCATCCAGAGAATCTCCGGAGAAGCGAAAAGCCGTATAAATAGTAGCTGACTATGTGGTTGTAAACGCCGAAAATAGTGATATTTCGACCGAACCAAGTTTAAAAATGTTTAGAAAAATATTCCGGAAGGTTGACGATTTCCACGTAGTAAGAGGTCATTCAGAAAGGTTTTTTGAGAAGAGCCCTATATGAGGCGACTGTATTTTTTCCGATATCTTATATGATAATATGTCCGGCCGCGCGACCGCGAGCACTACCAAAAATGGGAATATTTTTTAAAAAATATTTCGAACCCCTTTCAAGGTTCCCAGCTAGTAATAGGTTATTGAGAAAGATTTCCTGAATTCCCTCCAAAAACCGGGGAGCCCTATATGAGGCGACTATATTTTTTCCGATTTTTGAGTGACGAGAAAAATCTCGACCCCGAAATATATAAACTACCGCGGCATGCAAATGAATGAAAATTATGAGTTTTTTGACGACTTGTTGAAGGTTTCTACGGAGTAATGGACTGTTTGGAGAGGCCTCCAGAGTATCTCCTGAGAAGTGGAAAGCCGCATAATAGCTGATTATGTGGTTTTACACGCCAAAAATTAAACACCATTTAATCTAATCAAGTTTAAAACTGACCATATTATTAACTGTTAGTTGATTTTGAATTAGATATATTTGTATTCTTCATTCAAATTGTACTTAATTCTTCTATTTTACAAGGTAATTTCATTACGCAGAAATTTTAATGAATATTTTAATACTGAGTAGAGACGGTTATGTTGACAGTTGTATTCACATCAATTGTGTTTAGTGTTTAGGCACAGTATTATATCTTACAATAATTTCTGCCTGTAATTCATGTAGTAAATTTACAAATAATATAATATGGATGTTTTATTTATTTACTTATTTGGAATAGGGATACAAATAGGTTGGAACCCAATGAAGTATCCACAGAATTAAATAAACACACATTTTGACATGTGAAATGGCGTCTTTAAAAGCATTAAAGAGAGACAATCCAAAAACTAATAACTAATTGCTTACATTAGCCGTATAGCTTATCTGCAACCACATACATATTGCACACAAATAAATGCAAAATGGGCCAGAAGTAATAAAATAAAATTTAATAAAAAAACAGCTCTTAAAAAACTAATTACCTACTGCAAAAAATGCAGATCTGCAGTGAAATAAAAAATATTCATATAAGAAAAACATAATTTTTTATATGTAAGGGAATGAATATCTTCCCCGTATCAATAAGGGCTTAATATCTAGCTAAATTTTTTTAACAAAAATATTTTATTAAATAGTAACTAATATTTAATATGTAACATGTTAAATATTAGCTACATGTTACATGTTAAATATTAGTTACTATTTAATAAAATATTATTGTTAAAAAAAATTAGCTAGGTATTAAGAACGGCCCTGACAATCCCAACAAATTTAAGCTCTGTATCAATCAATAATCGTTCCCATGTTCTTGGCCTCATTAACCAGTTCCCAATTTCCACCATTTATAAAAAAAAATTATTTGGTCTTTGCACAGAATTTTATGATTACTTTTTCCAAAAAGAAGCACCTGTGATTTAAACGGGTTAATACTTAGAAAATGGGTATATGAGGCCTGTAGAAGTGCACTCAAGTCAGTATTGATATTATTGTTGGCATTAATTAAGTAATTAGATTCAGATGATCTGTAGATCTGAGTGGAGTCCGCATAGAATCATGCCCTGCAAGAATTAATTTGTGATATAAGTTGAGTATATAAGGTAAAAAATAAGGGTGCGAGGGCTGACCCATGCGGGACCCCAGATGCAAGGTCCCACGCCCTTAACAATTTTATTTTGTATTTGCTCCAAACGAGATATATATACGGCGTATCACGGGTTCTAAACTATACTTCCGAAGCTTAACTTAGTAAGAACAAAAAAATTATAAAGGCATACAATTGATTTAATGTTAGAGAAGAACAAATACTTTCGAAGCATATATCCTAGGGTTCCCAAATTGTGTCAAGACCATGTCGATATGTAGATCAAATTTGGAGTCTATCATAATAATTATCATAATATCCAAATCAAATCTGACGAATGATTCATCCTTGCCAAAGTAGTATTGTCTATTTTATAATCAAAAACATATTCTACTTTAGTTCTAGAAAATAAGATGGATGAGCACTTACTTAAATTTAAGAACGAACTATTTCAGTTACAGAAATCAACAGCCTCTACCTGCATATCCTGAATATCATTGGAGCTTTAAACTCCCTTATAAATCTTCAAATCATCTGCATAAAGTAGAAAATTGCAGTGATGAGAAAGAAAACTGATTTGGTTTATATGTAATAAAAAATAAGGAACCCAAATGTGATCCTTGTGGACTCCCGAGATGGGCTAAAATTAACCAGAGGAAAATCCCCGAAGTGAGACTTACTGTGACCTAGTTTTTGAGTAAGATTCTATCCACTTTAGCAAGCTACCACCCACACGGACCTCAGGAAGCCTAGTAAGAAGAATGTTATGATTCAATGTATCAAATGATTTGCTGATGTCAGTGTAAATGGGACCCACCTGTATCCTGGAATCTATCTGATTGGGAAGGTACTCAATAAGTAACAACTTTCAAATAATCGTCCGCTATAGAAACCATGTTGCTCCGAGATATTAGGTTAGCCAAACCAAAAATATACTAATATATCAAATTATGAAAAAAATTTGAGATTGCTGATAATTTGCTTATTAGGCGATAATTATTCTTCATATACACTTTTGAATATTTGGAGCATAGCTGATTTCCATTTAACAAGAAATTCTCCCGTTTCTAAAGAGCAATTGTAAAACAATATGAGTATGCGTTTTTAATGTCGAGACTGAGAAGTTCATGAGAAACTTGAGATATACTTTGAAGGCTTGAGTTATTTAAAAAGTCAATATCGGAAGACTGATCAAAAGAATGTCCCTCCGGTTCGAAAACGTTTGCAAAATATCATAAAAACAACTGCAAATTTTCCCTCCATCCCCGACAATCATACTTTCTAAACATATCTCTTTCGGTGTTGTACTTACACAATGTTTTTTATAGACCAGTAATTGTAATTCTCAAAATCTATTAGGGTTGACAAGGAGGTCATTTTCGACAGATCCAATATAATTTTTTAAATCAGAATTAATAAGGTTTCTTAGACCAATTAACATTTTAAATAAATTGTATCGTTTTGTTCCTACAGAGTTGCCTTTTTTATGTTTTTTTTTTCTTTTAAAAATATTATCATGTAAGATCTGTAGTAGGTTGGAAAATACTTAATATTAAAATATGTTGGAATCTATTCTCTTACAATATTGTTAATTATCAATCGCGGTATTGTTAAGAGGCCTCAAGATTTCCCGATGTATTTGGCTATAGTTGCCCTTTTTGAAGTTAAGATATGTACGGTAAGGGCTTCAGTTGTTGAAAGGTTCAATTCACCACATATTGATATTAAATTATTTTCATTTAAAGATATATCGGATAATTTGGAGGAAAATATGTATATGCCTCCACGCCATTAGGCGACAGGTACGCAAGGCAAACCAACAGCGAAGTGTTGTTTTCAAGTGTTATAACTATACAGATATATATTCCGCACTGCTCAGATGATCCTGCAACAAAACCGCGAGAAATTTATTTATCCCACTAACACTCTACCGCCTTGCAACTTTTTGCTACCAGCGCTTTCACGATCTCTACCAAAAATTATATATTGATTAGTGTCAACTATCTCATGGTCCATAAAAGGTATTGTAACCAAGATTCTCTTACGCATAATGTTGTCCGCATAGCTTGCAGACAAGTTCTGTCTGAAACTGGGCAAAATTGTTCGCAATCCACGAGCATTCTGATACATATGACTCAAAGGCATTGCAAGAACAGTAACAAATCTGGATGCTTACCTAGGTTCGAGTCACTCATAGCGGATAGCTTATCAAGTTCCTCCAAGCTCACAATATGCAATATGAATAATATTCGTTTTCTCCGCCTGACGAACCAGAATACTACCATCCTAAACCCAAAAAACCTGTGGCGCCTCTCTCGTGTTCTCTGACGTGTTTGTTTAACAGCAATTTTGTCTGAGGAGATAAATGCTCGCTTTCATCAAATCTATTTTATAGACCAGAGATCTTAAGGCCTTGCCTATAATTATGACTTTTTTTTAGCGATTTTAGGTACTTCCAAAAATCCATTCCTATGGAGCTTGGGCAAAAATTTAATGACTATTATACTCTTTGGTTCGTTTTCTATCTGGGTTGGAACTCTGAATACCGTTTCTCTCCTGTTTTCCTGAATATCAAACTTTACAAACTTTCCAACTTCGGTAACAACAGACACCACATTTTCATTTGGCTTTTTCTGAATTTCTAGGTTATTAGATCTCAGTGATTATTCCATAAAATTTACTTTTCTGTTTATTTCAATATTTTATAGGCATCCTTTTTCAGCCTACAGTTCTCCACCTTAAGCATATCTGTATATTCTTCATTCATTGATCGTATAGTATAATCTTCTTAGGTATATGATACGCACAGCGGAAACAAAATTGACCTCAGCGGAAATAGCCAGAAGTTTTTAGCAGCTAATTTTTACGATCTATCCGTGTAGAATACAGTCGACAAAACTGGGAGTTCATCTTTAATAATTGAGAAATTCTCTAGTCTAAGTATATGAAATTTAGAACATGCTCTAATTTTTATACATATATTTTTTGATAATAATTTGGAGGACTTCTTATTTTTTATTACTAGCAATCCCTGTCAAAAAATGTTTCCTAACCCGCACTTCGGCAAAGTTAAAATGTTATATATTATTATTAGAATAATCCATTAATCCATATATGTATTGAATGATATTAACATAATCAATTGGTACTGCCATACTACCTACCCATACATTTAAAATTGCCTGAGTAAAATTATAAAATACAGGAATATCTAATATGTTTTTAAACACCGTAGTACAAACAGCCCAACCATATTTGACCAAACATGCTATTATTTACCTACGAAATATTCAATTAAATTCATACGAATGTTCAATTTCATTAAGAATAGTATTATTTTACGTTTTGTATACCTATTCACTTTTCATAAATGTTACAGGAGTGCTCGAAGTGCTTCAGGTGAATTATTTTGTAAGATGTTGCGTCACATTCTCATGCACACGCCTAAAATTCAAAATAATTAAATCCATTTGTTTACGTTCTTCAACGGTTTTTGCTTGCAATAGCACCTTCATGTTTTAAATGCCAGATTTTAAACATCGCGTGCAAGTTATTTTCCGCTTCAGGGCCTGAATTTTTCTTGGTCGGCTCATTGGCTGACTTGAAAATATTACAATGCATGTATATTTTTAATTTTGAATCTTCTGTCCAATATGAGACTAATTAAATATATTAGAATGACTGCGTCTTAGCAACTATAACTGCTAAGCCTAGCTAAGCTCACAGCGCCCAATCTCTATTTTTCTATAATCATGTTAAGCATAGTTATTAAGTTACTGAGGGTACATGTTTTATCATATCGAATTTACCTACGTCACAGCTTATTAACTACCAGCTAGTCATCTTGCGGCGGCATCCTTTGATTTGGGAAAGTCAATAACCAAATTTTGCAAATTTTAGAAGAGGGCCATGACTCAATATTGTTTTAAACGTCTGGGCATCTAAATTTTTGACAGTTTGTTTAATTTAAAATGTGCTTTTTCATCGTCTAAAATCCGTTTTAAAATGATTTTAAGTGGCAAAATTGTATAAAAATCCGATATTTCCGGACTTTTTTTTAGGACGATAGCCGTGGCCTCGGACGAATTTGTCGTGGATTTCGAGCGAAAATTCATTTTAAATTCAACCGTGGCCAGCGCGACTGAGAAACTGAACCGCTCAGGGCACTGCCAGGTAGGCGCAGTGCCCGACACTCCAACTTTCCGATTTCGGTAGCGATGACTAGCTGGTAGTGAATAAGCTGTGCCTACACGTGTGCTATGATACCGAGTTAAACTTAAACAGTATGATATAATTGCATAAAATAATCACTATTTATTCAAATAATAGAACCCAATGCTTTGAGTGCATCGGGGACATGGTAGAAATACGAAAGCGATATACTCTGGGACAAATTTCATCGCGAAGGATCACCATTTAAACACACAGAGCTATTTAAATTATCATAGACTTTGGGATATGGACTAGATTGGGTTACCAACGAGGCATTCAATGCACACATTGAGCAAAGGGCCGCAAAGGTAAAACTTTGATAACAGTGATAACACTGGGCAGCATAATGACCAAAGCTGGAGCCCCAAACCTGCAAAGAGAAGAATCCATTCATCTCTTTTCTGATCTAGTATAGAACAACCCTATGATGGAGTACAAAAATAGAAAACAGATACGAACAAATACAAAAACAGACAGTTCTTCGTATAAGCAGCGCGTGCCAAACTACTTCTGATTGCAAATCTATCATCCTTGGTTCGAGAGATACAGGAGAAACAATAATTTGCAAACAGTAGTTGAGGAATGGAGGACAATTCGTGAAAAGCTAAAAGTCGAATCTGGCAAAGCTGACAGGAAAGATGGAGCAGAAGCTCGAACGGAAGCAAGAGTTATGTCGAACATTGAACCATGGGTGAAAAAAAGATATGGCGACCTATTTTATCTGACTCAGCTACTAACAAGGCCTGATAGCTCTGGAGCAATAACCTATAACATTTGCGAGACTTCTGATGCAGATATTGTGGGGAAAAGTACCCTGCGAAACAGACTATATTCGTCTCCCAACATTACACTAAATGCAGAAAAAATTGCTACCACCAAATTGAAATCATACTGCTGCCAGACAACATGAGCATAGAAATACCGGGCAGACTAAAAAATGGGTAGATATTAGGAGCATGGTTGTAAATACTGTAAACAAAAAGTAATCTCAACGAAAGAATAAATATTGTATAAACTAGCTACATACATTATTTTATAATTAAAGCAAAAAATATTCAACATACTAGATATTTTCATATTCGGAGCTCTTCTGATAGTATTTTGAAGTGTGCCTTATTTGTAAAAGTTTAATGTTGATCACATTTAAGGAAGTTTCCGTTGGAAGCCATTGTCCAATCACTTTTTATGCATAGCATATGTGACATTTCACCAGTCGTTTTTTTCTCCAAAATGTCCGTAGGTGAACTGATTGACCGATTTGTTTCCTTATCAAATGTTCTCCATTTAAATGCTACGACATTTAGTCCTAAAACTTGATG
This sequence comes from Pissodes strobi, assembly GCA_016904865.1. Lineage (NCBI taxonomy): Eukaryota > Metazoa > Arthropoda > Insecta > Coleoptera > Curculionidae > Pissodes > Pissodes strobi. Next base: position 475,537 of record MU182030.1, read on the forward strand.
CCTACAATTGTTCAAATGCTTTTTATTTCTGCATCACAATGTTGCATATTTGCGGCCGATTTCTAGAAGATTACTTAAAGGCCATTCTACAAGCCGTTATCATCATCCACTTTTCTTGGAACTTCTTTTTCCATTCCAATTTTTTCAAACTTTACGTGTTTATATTGCCATGATAGTAGGAAAGCGTAGAAGTGCTTTACATTATATGTATACCGAAACATTGGTTGATTCAAAGAGAACTGAATGTTCTATCCAACTATTAGTATAAAATGACCAGTTTCCTCTCAAGAAACAGCTCATAGATAGTGGAACCCCAATATTGTTTAAAAAATTACTGGATACGATCGAAACATAGGTTTTTGTTTTTAATGTTAGTGAAAATGTATGCAGCGTATTGTTCTACAGTATATAATAAAATCTTAAATCTTTATAATTTAACTGCTTATAGATATTTTGGAATCCTTGCAAAAAATAACATCAGACATACTTAGGTGAAAATATCCAAATAATATATGTAAGTAACTTTAAAGTCAATTTAACACTCCTTACGTTGCCACGATTCACCTCTGTGACGTCTAGAATAAACACACAGACAATTTCGAGCAGAATCTTGCATGGATTATTTATTTTCCAGTTCAATTATGAAAATCATTTGTTCCAACCACAAATTCTAAGTAAGTTTGTTGTTGTTGTAAGTTTTGCGTTCCTATTTTTATAGGCATGTGTCACACACACTGTATTTTTAGAGGATGTACCTAACATTAAGTACACAACATATGATATTAATTCATTGTGTGATTTTTCTATTTCTTACCTAAAAAAAAATTCTTTCCAATTCCTGCGACTTACTTTACCCCTAGGGTGGTTGTATTGTATTCAATGACTGTCTTGACCGAGGTCTTGGTCTAACGCAGGCAATTAAAGTAAAAATAAATATTTTCGGTGTGCGAAATGCACTTTAGGCCAAATGAATGTTTTATTAATATTAATGAAGTTTCTTAAGCTCACTTAAAGCTTGTTGTCTTTATTCTGAAAATCTGTTTATGTCAATAGAGCAAATAAGTGCCGCTGTCAGAGTACAAATAATATCGAGTAGACCCATTCAGCAAAAATCGTTTGATGCTTTTGCATCAAACGCAAAAGCCGCAGCACGGTAAAAAATATTCTACCTGCAGCAGCGAGCAGTCTGTGGGGAGAGATTCAAAAAGTATTCGCTGATGCGCTTTCCTCGGTTATTATAAGATAACGCGACGCGAAAGTACACAATATCGGGGCGTTTGCACACTCTCTGTCCCTCGTAGCGGGGCCTCGGTGGCCACCAGTGGCCACGAACCAGATTGATCCGGATTCGCGCCGTCACCAAACGCTGTCGGCAAAATTGGAAAACTGTCTCCAGTGAACCTACCCATCCCAATTCAGTAATTTATACCGTGCCGCTGTCAACAAAATTGTATGTCAAGACACAAGCCAACTCAACTTACCTCTTGAAGTACCTACATGATGTTAATACTATGGAGTTCTTATTGAAGCTACTTATTTTCTAAAACAACATATCGAACAGCGTTCTGTAGAAGATAATTTAAACGTTATAAGTGATATTTAACATCTTTAGGAACACACCACACTAGTTAAAAAAAAATTAAAAAGAACTCGAGTCAAGTAAGTGTTTTATTTTTTTTTCTCTGTTTGTTATTGGTATCAAAAGAATAAATAATATATATGTCGTAGCCAGATTACAAAAGCCGCCGTTTTATAAATTGCCTAGGCGTTTTATAAATAGCGGCCAAATTGCCAAATTTTCATTTACCATTCATTATTTTGCTATCTGGCTAGCCGGATTATCAAATGTCTAGGCGTTTTATAAAACGACGTTCAACACGAGGCCAGATTGTCAAATGATAAGATTATCACGAGCGGCTAAAACATAAGTTACGTTCCACGTTTTATTCACCTTTTTTTCTTAATTTTGAGTTAGTTTGGGTTAGTTTTGGTTAGTTCTTGTTGATTGAGCCTCCGTAACGAGCGAAGCGAGCGGAGGTTCATGCAAAGCCATAATACCCCGGCTGATGGATCGCAACTTGCTCAGTTGCGATCCTGGTATTATTATGGCTTTGCATGGCCCTCCGGTCGGTTCGCTCGCTACGGGGGCACAATCGACAAGAACTAACCAAAACTAACCCAAGACTTACCCATATAACATACTTAAATACACTGATTAAAATTTTGATTGCCCTAACTTTTACATAAAACTTGTATTTTACAAAATGACTCAACGCCTCATCCGCCAGAATGTCAAGCAGAAATTAATCTTAAACATTTGATAATCTGGCCGCGTGTTGACCGTCGTTTTATAAAACACCTAGGCATTTTACAAACCGACTAGCCAGATAGGAAAATAATGAATGTTAAATGAGAATTTGACAATCTGGCCGCCTTTTGTAAAATGTCTAGACATTTTATAAAACGGCGGGTTTTAGAATATGG
>MU182030.1:478120-518888 GCA_016904865.1 Pissodes strobi
ATATATATATATATGCTCCAAAAACTAGGCAAAAAAGCTAAAGAAACCTATAGGTGTTGCAAGTCCTTTTCTATTGCACAGGCTCCAACTGAAAAGAATAGGAAAAAATTCAGTTTCGTTAAAAATTTAGTTTATTTTTTAAGCAAAGCAGAAACAAGTCCGTAATTTTTACATCATAGCATATTATAATTGTTAAACTACTTATTATAATAATTATTATGTTCCTGTCTGTGATGGGTATGGCTCCCAAATGATTTTTTGTTGTTATTTTGGTAAATGACATGTAACTAACTTTTAAAAATAATTTCGGTATTATTTTTTTTGAAGTCAAAAAATAACAAAAGAAGTTCATATATGAATTACGACCTTTTCCATTGTCAGAGCCTCCTCCCTGCGCGCGACGCCATCTTAGATTTAGGAATCAGGCCTTCTTGTTTAGAAAGCGTAACCAAAACGCCATCTTAATCCCAATTCAAATAATAACATCACACAAATAAATAGGAATAATATAAAAATATAAAATCAACCAAAACACGTATGCCACTCATAAATTTCCAACTAAAACTTAAAACACTGTCATGTTTTGAAGAGAGCTGTCGCACAGTTGGGAGACATAGAGGACAACATTATTTTTATATCTTTATATACCTTGCACAACTATTTGGAAAAAGTCTATGTTGGGTTAGATAAGGTTTAATTATTATTATTTTATTGTAATTTTGGGATATAAATATCCTAATACGTTAAACTTTTGCTACAAGTGTAACTTTTGATATTTTTTAAATGTGTTGCCAATAAATAGAAAATATAAAAGGCATTTATCGTAAAATTTTAAAATTATTGACTATTTGATGTGTAAACATCTTACGGTTGAGGGTAAATCTCGGCAAATAGGACGGAAATGTGCAAGGGGATGGGGACGGAAATGTGCAAGCGGCTGTGATATCATAACCATGTGCAGTGATTTTAGGAAGGCCGTTCAAATATTTCTGCATGTCGATATAGGATATGTTTACACATCAATGTCTCGAGTACTAGTAGGCTCGCTCATTTTTTGTTATTTTTTTACACACTTGTCAATCTTGGTTAATACTAACACTATACGCATTAACAAATCAGTTTGTTTATCAGAAATTTGATGATAAAGTTAAGAGACTATGTAAAAATACACCAACATCAAAGTTTTTGGAAGTAGAAAATTTGAGAAAAAGTCTGTAACTGTTCACCTATTTACCGTGAATAAAATAGTATATTATTTTATATGGAGGAAAAGTGATACTTTTCATGGCGCGCTCGTGTTTAACAGCCGAACGGAGTGAGGCTAGTAATAGAGAGCAAGCCATGAAAAGTAACTTTTCCTCCAAATAAAATATGCTGTTTTTTCTTCAAATGTCGACAAATTCATGCAAAAACATCTCTTTTTAATAGTAATTATAATTATTATTATTAAAGCTAAGTGGGTTCGCAAAGGGGCTTAGACCGGTGTCGGTGAATAGGCACAGGTTGTTGCTATAGTAATGTAACATAAAGCTGTCAGTGGACACTGTCATCAATAATTATTTTTTTAAATTTGCGTCTCCGATTGCGTTTTAATTCCGTATTGATAAGCAGTTATTGGGTAAGTTCGATTAAATACTAACCAATTTGGTCCTAAATTAGTGATTTTTAGAAATGCAGTGCACAAATTGAGTGATAAATACAAATTTGCTATGTTGCTATGACAACACGTTTACCTCCGCCGGCGGAAAAGTGAAAAGTAAAGCTCCGGCGGAGGAAAAACGAAACTTCACGGCCGCCTACACAGTCGAGTAATGATGGATTTACTGACGTTTGAAGAAAAAAATATTTGTACTTGTTAAATCAAAAACCATACAACTTTGATAGCTCGATACCCTATGTTGTATAAGTTCGGTTCTGTTTAGATTAAAACACTGTATTGCCGCGAAAAGATTTACTTGCGCGAAGAGAAAAAAGCCAAATATGTGTCGTGTAGGTCAACGCCGATGTTGCAACAGTTCGCCAACAGGGGATTGACTTCGAGACAGGAACGAGGACTCCCGTACGAGCGAACAGAAAACAATGACTCTAGATAATATCGCTATTAGTTTATAGTATTCTTTTCTACCTCATAGATTACATAAATATCAAGTTGAACTGTTCTTGGAACTAGTCCTTCGAAAATATTCAGAATCAACAGTAATAATGTACGTCAAATAATTATAAGTCTTGCGTTTTCTTGAACAAAATATGTATTTATTTAAAGCCTCAGTATAAATATGAACATTTTGTAAAATATTACTATGTCCCTGTGTCTTCATATTGCCGAACCACTGTGTGGCACTGTCCAATCGGCGCCGGTACGGCGGCGCACCTGTAGTCACTTACGTCTACATAACAGCTTATACAATTTTTCCATACATTCGGCAATCATCGCATGTACGTTATTATTCTTGTAATTGTGTGTCCACTATAAATCGGCTCTTAACCCATTTTTTATCAATAAACCAATATTTCACTTCACGCATGGCCCTCCGTTCGCTCCGGGGGCGCAGCCAAACGAAACTAACCCAAACTAACCCAAGGCATGCACAAATAAATGAAGAAAAAAAAATAAAAAAAAAACAGTACGGCAAATGGATCTTATATCTTTTCTAAGAACGATTAATTTTCTAACGACGATTCATAATTCACAGGTAGTATTTCCACTTAATTCCCATCGGGAAGCAACAGTAAGATATTCAATTCAATTGGCTAGTTCTTTAAACCGCCACTTGAGTCGCCGTAATCACGCGGAAGCGTATTGAAAATTTGTGTAGGCTCCTACGTAGAGGCAAATCTGGTAGTCGACTGAGTGCATTTATAATAATTGTTGCAAAATCTTTCCGCCAAATCTATGCGGCAAATGATACGGACGAGCTGTATTTTACTGGACGATCATTGGGAATATTCAAAAGTTTGAAAGCATGTTTTAATAGTTCTTAATATTTTATATTGACTGGGACATTTCCAGAAATATTAATGAGATGAATACATTGTAATTTGTGCACGATTTCTCGGTGGTTAAGAAAATAGTAACAGTGTATTAGTCCAACAACTCTAAATATCTACTAATTCCGGTACAATCGATACAGTTTTACTGAACATTTGGGAGAGATGATAATGCTGTTTTATTATAATTTGCAAATAATAAATATATGTACATACCTACTTCAATTAGATAACTCAATGAATCTAATTAACTAGGTACGAGAAATCTGAAATTTCTTATCGGCATAATAAGCACAAAATTACTGTAGCATTTATTAATAAATCAACATCTAGTTCTGCTCTAATTGGTGTACAGATATGAATATTAAAATTTGACAACAATATGCTGGCTATTTGTAAAATTTTAGAAACGCACGAATTTACAACATTATTGATTACCACTATAAAAGGGAATAGAGAAATGCAATGGCAGATGTGATCTAACTCAGCAGGTATATTATATTAGGCATTCACTTATGTTTCTACACTTCAGATATATAAAATTACTTAGCCCTTTTTTCGTGAGAATCTGCTATTATACAAACAAGTGAACATTAGAATATTGAGAAAAACGATTTAAACTATTTGGTTTTAGTTAGCTTATCTTTAATAACAAATTCATTCATTTGCAGGGTTCATCTCCTGAAGTAGTAATAGCAAAAGTATTCATATCAATAATCAGATTATTTAGTAGAAGAAAAACGCCTAATATTGGATACTTTTTTATTTTAAATTATTACAACACACAGCCTTTGTGCTGGTTTAATATAATATAGTTATAGCATAACTATATATTATCAGTTAAGATGGACAACAAAAGAATAAAAGTTTATTTTAGGAAATAATTAAATATTTTACGAAAATTGCCAATTTTGTCAATCTAGATAATAGTAACCTAATATTGGAGAAGATGTTCAATTTATACAAAGACTATTCAAAATTTTATTCAGCAAAATACTGTGAACTACTAAAATCGGCAGAGTTTGGTCTAGATATGCACCTATATAATTAGTAATAAGTTAGAGTGTTCTAAGACAGGACCGTATTTAAACATTAAGTGACAAACAAATTGCTTTATTTACACAATGACTACTAATACGTAAACGTTGTTTTCGATAGATACAACTCCATCTTGGAAGTAGCAAATTTTTACTAAACAGACGGGTTTAACAAGCTATGCTTTTGTTAATAAGACAACAAAATGTCACAAATGAGAAAATATAGGATAGGATTATAACATTGTTAATATAACTTGCAAAACATTTTTTTTTGTTACATCTAAGTATAACTACCAGTAGAAGAACCAACTGTAGTGTCCACTAACAAACCGTCACAGAGAAAGAGCGACTTAAAATTGCATGGGAGACTACAAAATGAACTGCAAATGGTTGGATCTAAGCCAGAACAAGCCCGCGGACGAAAAATATAATAAATTATAGTAAAAGTTTGTGAAATGCGATATGTGTTCTCGAATTGAGGTTTTTTTTTCTCTCTTCTAAAGCAAAGAAACGTTGGGGACCAACGTTATCAGGGAGGGGGAATGTGTGAACTACTAAAATGCATAAACCTACTAAGTAAATATCACCCTGTCCTACGTTTGAACTTGAACTTGAAAATTTTTATATAAACATTCACAGTTAATTATAAACAACTAGAGCGTTCGACGGGAGCGATTTTAATCCTTAACGTTGCAGCCATCAGCATTTTGTAGAATATAAATTCGCAGGCAAACGCCAAATTCATCAGGCTTTCGGGTCTCTTTTAACTCCGCTGATTTAGCTGGGTGCATTCACATAGGTGCGTACTCTTCTAGTTGTTCTATCCCGCAACCTCAATATCTGTGAGCACCTGTGCATAGGTACAGGGTGATGAGTTCCTCACCTAACTTGGATGTACATGTACATACGTGCACAACACCCGGGGGATTTCAAAAAAGTAGTGACAGTCGAATCTACGAGTAAAGTATCAAAATTTCCAGTAAGGGGATTTTTGGGGATTTTTAAAAAGTAGTACAAGTGCCTTAGAAATATGTGTCAAACATAAATTAAATTATTCCGTCAATGAGAGACACTAAAAGAGTATATTGGTGTAGTGTAAACTATTAAGTCATCTATAAATAAAACACGCATTTATTATTGCTCACGTACAGTATAACCGTGATTAAGTTTGTTTGTAAATAAACTTGTTATTGTTTTTATCAACGTCTCTCCTTTATCATCTCTTCTCACCTGACGCAGAGCGATTCCTAATTTGAGCTATTCTCCTGCACGGTAAGTAAGGCGTGGAGTCACGGATAAAAAACCAATTCGTGACAATACAAAAAGAAAAAAAGCCACTTAACAGCGTAATATAAAAAAGGCGATATAATCCACCCACACACAAGTCGCAAGTCGCAGATATAAACTTTTTTGCCTTCAGCGCCAGCACCTGCTTTATGAAACCAACACTTTATTCATTTTCCCCTGCTTTGTCCGAAGAAAATAATTCCAAGCAGAAGAGGCAATCCACATGTTCTTCTTCACTATCCATAACATCTTCTGAATTTACGTATGGGACTTCGAAGAAACAGCTACTGTTTTCTTTTTGTTTTGGATGTGTTATTTTTCTTAATTTTTCGGATGATTTTGATTGAAAGTTGATATTTTTCTTTAACTTCTTCATGATTTTTGGCCTTTATGATTCTTCAAGGGCCGTTTTATAGCGAGAACCACTGACTAAGGCGACGGTACCAGAGGTAACCAGGTAACACTGGCAACGGATGGATGTCAATTGGTTTTGGAAAATTAATTTGGTTTTCTCTATTAACGCAAGGAATAGAAAGTTCCACTTTTGATTAATAGAAATATTTTACAAAACAATAACTTTTGATTCGGGTTTTTGTGCAAAGGGTTTAAATTCGGTTGTGGCTCCGTCAATATTATTTGCAAGTTTATCTCGGCTAATATTTCCTAGTCTCAAGAGAATTTCTAATTTTTCATGAATCGAAAAATCATGGTTTCGAAATATATTTCCTATTAAAAGGCATAATGCTACATTTTTGAAATCCGTGTATGGAAATTTTCATTCATGCATCCTTAAATATGCTTTTCCTAACAAACCTTTAATCTAAATTGATATTTTAATCAGTTTCCAATTTCTTGACAAAAATATATTTTAAAAGATTCCATTACAACCGTGGTTGTAATGGAAATGGACATATTAAAATTATATGATTACATCTAAATTTTTCATATGCGTATAAGCGTAGTAAGCGTATAATGCCCATCCAGTAATAAAATAATAGGATTTTCACGGGATGGCTGGCTATGCAGAATAAAATGATCCATCCATTGCGTAAATAAATATGACTGACTCTAGCTGGAAGGATGACATTTTCTAATTGATTCTGGGGGCGCTCCATGCATAAGCTCTGCTTTAAAACTTTTTCATGGAAAAATCATCGTTGATGCTGATGATTTTTTATAAAATAGATATAGGCAGCAACGAAATTAAAAAAAATGAAACGCAGGTCACAATCTATTGAGCATTTGACCAATTAGTGACATAAATTTACATTTTATGTAAGTACATACTTTTAAGACTAACTTCAAATAAAATAACATCTGAAAAATAGCACAACTTACTACTTTTTCACACGCTTTGGGACATTTTAAGTCGATTTAGACAATAAAACTTTTTTGGTTTTTTCTTTATCGAAATCATACTTGCATTATAGCTTACCGGTTCATGATTTGCAATATACTTAACAGTAACACTAACACAATAATTACACTAAGCTCAAACTTAAAAAATAAACTTATGGCACTGGCATTAATAACTATAGCCTATAGAAATGATAGCATATAGTCTTCCGACAGCAAATCTTCCAATTTCCAATATTCCAAATTCCAATTCTGGTTAAATATGCGAAAATCGGTATTGCGAATAAGGAACAAAGTTCATACTTCATGCATACGTCGGGGATTCACACGGACCCTCTCCTGTCAATAGCATAACGGTCATGTTCCACCAACGCTTAGAAATAATGGTAGTGACGAAATAGACCAGCTAAGAGTAATGCAAAGAGCAACGAATCGCGAAATGCCTAGTATTAGTCTTAGGGACGGAAAAAGAAACAAAGAAATCTGACAAAGAACTAAAGTCGTAGATATAATAGAAGGTATTTCAGAATTGAAAAGGCAATGGAAGAGACACATGGCGCGACAAGACCAACAAAAAAATAGCGTGAGACGACCACAGAGAAGGTGGCTTGATGATATAAAGAAGCAATCGGGGAATAGTAGTTTCAGATGGTGCATGACAGAGTATAAAGAAATATGAAAGAGGTCTACGGCCATAAGTGGACAGAAAGTGGCTGAAGAACATAGGAGAAGAATAAGATAATGTATTAGAGACAAATACAGAAATATCGAAAACAATGAAACTATTAAAATCACAATGATAACTAAAAACCAATTGCAGGCTATAGTTTATGCGACAAGTAAAGGAACAGAAGGATATCGGAAATACGCGAGGTATACCTTTTTCATTGTATGAAGATTTTAGAGAGACCATGTCGAACCGATACCAAGAAAAATTGTGCGTACTGACTGACATTCATTTCTTCCAATAAAATATGTCTGACAAAATACAACAATGAAACAATTTTATTTTACTTCCCATTGGCAATACATTTATATACAAAGTAAATGGCAAAGGTCCAAAAATGCTTCGTTGCTAATTTTTGAAGCAAAATAATTGAAGATAACTTTAGTCTTCTGAAACCTAAAATTTAGTTTTTCTTATTGCTAAAATTTATCAAAACACTGTCCATGAACGGGTACATACTGACATAATTTATTTTTTATTACGCATGCATCATAATCAACGATTATCGCACGCTGCAGTGTGCTTAAAATGATGTTTATGATGCGCCTACTTTTTTAAAGGTTGCTATAGAAACATCTGATCATGTCAAATGTGACAGATTAATATATTCGTCAATATATCCCTTAAGTTTAATATTTAAAACATTTTTGAGATTATGATGCATTCGTAATAAAAAAAAATAGCGTATGATATACGTGTATAAGAGGCCTTTAAAGCCCTTGCGACTTACAAAACACTCCGCTGCGCGTCTTGTTTTGAAATATGTCACGCGTGCTTTAAAGGCCCTCTTATACACTTATATCATAATATACTATAACAGCCTAAATTCATAAATTGTGTTTGTACCCTTTTGAAATGTATTTTTCAATCTTTAGTTACATATTTTATGATATAAAATTTCTGAATTTATAAATTACTAGCTTATTCCTTGAGGTAGATCAAACTTCCTCATCAGGATACTCTGTAATGTAATACAGGCTATTAAAAAACATGATTTACCTACCTATTAATAATAAGAAGTACCTATGTTACTCTTTAGGTTAAAATAAATAAATAACACGCGTAAATAAAGTCGCGCATTTATGCAAAACATTAGCGAAAGTTAGAATTCACTTTCCTTAACCATTACTTTAATAACTTTACCTACAGTGAGAAATATAATTAAATACATTTAATGGGCACACGTATGTCGTAATTAGTTTTAAATGAATGGAATTTGATAACTTGATGAGAAAATTGTGCATTATTTAATTGTACGATTTGCTTGTTTGCTCATTCTGTTACTGCAATGTTACGGATCAATTGTGTGTATCCCTACTCTTAGCTACTGATAATTATTCCTATAGATCTCGTATCAAACATGTGAATAGGTGCCAAAATTGCATATCTAAGAGTCTAATCTAATATCTATATTTATAGCCTAAAATTAAAGAAAAACATATAAACTCGACCAAACGAGATAATACCTTGGTCAGAAAAAAAACAGTCCGGTTAGATAAAACAATAATGGGACGGAATGGGATAGACACTAGGAATTTTCAACAATAAAAAAAACATATTAGGAATATACCAGAAGTAGGAAAGAACTTGAAAGAATTGTTATAAGATTTAAATGAAAGAAGGAAAACTTAACAAGAGGGGCCGAAATGTAACAAAAATAGAAAAGAGAACAAACCAAGTGGATAATTTTTTTATCTCGAAATCTGCCATAAAACCCACCAGATAATGCCTCTAATTAACAAAAAGAATCCACATTTTTGGATCCTGACCCATTTCCCGTCTTCAAACCGTTTTAAATGAGATTTCAGACAAATAAATCTACTAGTCGAACATTTTATAAAAACAGAAGATATCAACAACACCTCTACAAAAAGCCTAAGAGCTCACAAAATTTTAGCATGTGACGTATTGCATGTAGGCCTTTGTTTTTGAGGCGGGCTTGGGGGTGGAAGGGTGACCGCGATCGAGGCGCAATTGGTTGCAACGTTGTTGCCAAACTATTACGATAGTAGCGAATATTAGGATGCCTGTACATAAAGAATGTATCTCTTACATTACAATTTCTCCAATATTGTAAAAAACGTATTTCCATAAGGTGCCGTTTCCTCTTTTTATAATACGGTATTTCGTAATTTATTTATTAAAATATCTAATACTACTACTCTGTTCGTGCACTTTCCTAAAATAATACAGTGGTCTCTCGATAATATGCCACTCGATGATCGGCGACGCCCGATAATTGGTGGCCCTCGCCGCCGCTGTACGCTGTGTAGAAATTCTTGCAATGGGAACAAGTCAATAAGTACGTTTTAAATTTCTTGCATTATTACTAACCATCTCTCTAAATACATACATATGTATTAGATACATTATTCATATTATGTATCTATACTATACCAATAAAATATAGACAGACACCTCGCTTTTACATACATATTTAAAATCATACATATACTCGCCGGATAATTTGCCAATCTCAATAATTGGCAGTACCGCTGGTCCCAACCAAAGTTTACAGAATTAAAAATAATTTAATTCTGCTAACTTTTTCTCAGCAGCCGCCAGTTATCGTCTACTGTACTTTTCTTTTAGAGCTGGCAACATCGCAGACAAAATAAACGAATAGTTTGGGTTAGTATAATGGCTGCGATAATCCACATTCGTGTTATTTTCTTGCATTTATTTGAAATCGGAACTATTTATGTGCTTTTAAGTGCGTGAAACTTACACCTAATATTTCGCTGTATATTTAGGTATAAAATTTATATTGTTATGCGTATTTTTAAATACGTAAAACTCTATATTTCGGACTTAAAGACCTGTTGCTCGGCGGTTTGTGTTACGATGTACAGTCAACAACATTGAGTGGGTATTAGTACAGCACAGTTTATACGTTTTTGTCCGTGTTTAATTGTATGTTTTATGGTAACTGATACTTAGTGTAATTATGCCTCAAAAGTGGCTGTAATGGAAACTATAAAAATGGGTCTAAAGTTCATGTATTCGGTTTTCCAAAGGATGTACGTTTACAACAAAAATGGCTAAAAGCTATACCCACAAACAACACGAAAGTACGAATATGTGAAGCTCATTTTCCTGAAGTTAGTATAATAAAAAGTACTAACACTGGTAAGTTATTTACAAAAGATTTACTAAAACCACAACTAAAAGAAGACCGTGTATCGGAATAATATTTCGTTACATGGTTTTTCATATTCTAAGATTTCTTGCCAACAAAGTGACAAGGTCTACATGCGGTTGATTTCTGTAATTGAGTAAGGTTTCGATACATAGGTGGAGATGTCATTAGAATTGTACGAGTAGTATTTATACATCGGTTTCTTTAACAAGAATATTTTAATGTTCCCCCCTTTGGATAGAGGGCGATAGTAATATCGTAATTTTTGATGAGTCGTCTCCCTCCTATTCGACGCGTATCGAGCAGATATTGAAATCAACGGCCTGGGCTTTGTCTTGAAACTTACGCCTTATCTTTGCTGGGTGTGATTTTTCAAATTCAGTTTTTAAGTTTATCGATCTTATTTTTCAGTTTTAGGAGTGTCTTAGGACAATTTTCAAATTATAAAGAGATTTTCAAAGTTGTGATCTGGCCAACAATATTTCTGATTAGATTTTATAACATTAACCCTTTTCACCTTTTATTTCTGAAATTTTATTTCGATTTTAATTGAAATTATTTGTATAAATAAAAGTAAGAGTTAAACGTTCCTTGAGTTACCCTGTCGCTGCTCAGATGTCTTATTGCGGTGGCACTAGGGGTGTGAGTTCGAATTCTGAAAATTCAATTAAATGTGGGCGCCAGATCTAGAGTAGACCGAAAGATAAGAAAAGATAAGATAAATTGTCAGATTACATTATCTATAATAAGACACCAATGTAAGGAAAGTAAACGCAAGAAATAAAAGATATGCTTTCCCTCAAAAATTTTAATAATAATCATTGACTCCACTGAGTATCTTTTCAAAATTACATCTTAATTCCAACTACCAATTACGCTTGGCATAGGTAAGATAGAATAAGCAATACTTAACAATACTGATCCTAGATTACAATATAATGAGATCGTAGTATATGAAATTTTCTTTACGACCCTAATTAAAATTAATGATTCTGATAAGCGAATAGCCCATAAGTTACGATCAGCTCATTAATAAGTCAAAATATTTCAATACATAATCCCATAGTAATCTCGAGTAATTATAATCAAAATGTTTTACCAATTAACAATCTGTATAGGTAAGATAAAATAAGCAGTACTTAAGAAGAACTTCAATCACATATTTTATTTAGAAAATATGTTTAATTAGGAGATAATTTAAGAGAAATTTAATTTAAGTATATTAAATTTAGGGCATACCCTTGAAAATTTAAATGTAGCCAAATAATATCACTAGTTCTGTAGTAACTAGAGCAAAGATAAGTAAGAAACAATAGTTTACAAAAATTTACAAATGGAAATTTCCGAGATTAATATTGAGTATGTACATGAGTATTCAATCTCTATAATACATAATAGGTACTCACTAAAGATAATTATTTTGATTGATCAGATCAAAATCCAAGTAAGAGGCTTAAAGTTAAAAATAGATAATCTCGTTTTGAGATACAGTAGATTAATTTACAAAGAGATAAATGTACAAAATTTGATTGATAAAATCAAAATTCAAGATACGAAGTTTAAAGTTAAAGATATATAATCTCGCGTTGAGATTACGGTAAGATAACTGTACAATAAGGTAAATATACAAGATAAAGCAAAGGTAAGATAAAGGTAAGATAGAGATACTTAAAATAAAATTTTGAAATGTTGGTTTTTCTGTTTTAAAAAGATGAAATAATGAGGAATTGTGCAAACATTTCTAAAAGGTAAAAAGGATCACTTATCTTATTCCAGACGAGAATGCTCAGGGCTCCAAAACGCTTCTTCAGCAAAGTGGTTTCATAACCACGGAGTCATCCCGACCATGTAATTTCCACTTTCCAACCAACAATTACATTGCTACCCACCAGGCTACGATTGGAATGGAACGCGTCCGTGAATCTCCTGATCCTCTCCTATAGTCTCCTCATTTGCCCATATGATTTGAAATTTAGTACTCTCACTCGAACCAGTTCAAATTTAGGATCCCATCAGAGTTGAAGTTACAATTAGAGTAAAGTTACGTAGGTAGAATCAAGATTAACTTTCAAGGTAGAATTAAGATTAAACTTCAAGGTAGAATTAAGATTAAACTTCAAGGTAGAATTAAGAGCCTGAAATAAAAAACGAACATAAGACGTCTCAAAATGGCGTCCTCGTGCTGCTAAAAAAAAAACTCGCCATCACTCAATTAATTACCTGATGTTCGGCTCTCCTTCAGTGTCGGCTAATCCATACTAAAATGCCATTGGAGTCAAAAATTATTATATCCAGCCTAGCTGCTATCAATTTCCAGGGAAATTAACACATTCTTGACGCCGTTGTCACCGCCTTTACACCCTTAAGGCCTGAAGGTCTATACGAAAAGGGACTTCTGCTTCAGCAACAATCGGTTTTATTCACCAAAACTCATAAAAACTAACTTCCGCAAGATGACACGAGACCAACCTACAAAACCCGAGTCGATACGAGGTCAATTCAAATACCACCAACTAAGTAATCACGAATTAACTTCCTAATTAGAAAATTCCGCGAAAAACTCAATCAAACCTCATTCACAAAACATTCTGAATTATGTAACTGTCAAAACAAAGCACGTAGTCATGTCACAAACTAAAGAAAGGCTGTAAAATTAACAGATGCATTGTTGGTTGCCTATCTACATCGCCAACTTTTGATATTAAATTCAAGATTCCGGCAATCATATTTGGGATTACAAAAACTGTATGCCTGCAGTCCAGTGGCATAGACAAATCAATTACATTAAAATAATTCCAATGGTGTGCTAGATTATATCGAAGTTTGTGAATGTAAGAAAATAAATGAATTGTTTTTGGATATTTAACCGCGAATTGCTACAGAAAATTCATAATTACTGACATTGGAACGAGCATATCCAAATGATTGTTACAATTTCTAATATCTAGATTTATAAATTGTATTCTTTATTCATCGTGGCCATCTTGGCACTTTTTAGGAAATATTGTTGAATAAATGATCTTATTGGAACCTTTATCGAATATAGTTCGATATATTTATCGTGAATTTCGTTAACTTTTACAGAAATATTTAACTGCGTAGTTGGAAGTTAGCAAGGAGAATTTCTAACTAACACCACTTTATTACCGGTTTCTGTTGGTTTTTAATGTTTTTAGCAAGTTTTTGGTGCTGATCTTCCACTTTTAAAAGTCAGCCAGTTGACTAGGTCCTTGCCACATTTGGGAGGAGACGGATGGGTAACCCTTAAACCTTCAGTTTGCTGCTGGTAGAGGATTTGGGAAATCCTACTTTCTAAGGTCTAAGGTGAGTTTCTCTTTTCTTATTTCTAATTTATGAAATATAATATTGAATTTTTTTTGAGAACTCACCTTGGATTTTTACATTTTCTCTCTAGTCGACGGTAAATTTATATCTTTTCTCTTTGTAAATATAGCTCCTTGCCAAACTTTTAACTAAATTTGCTTTGCTTATCTTTCTTGTGGCATTTTGTGAAATGTCGATCAGTTTAATATTGTAATTTTTGCATTTACAGTTTTATTAATGCACAAATTTGACTTGTGGGGAATTTGCATAAGTACCAATTCACAATTTTGAAGTAATCAATCATATCTTTCTATCAATTTTTTGACTAGTATTTTGCTTATTCTTAGAACTTGTCTATTCAATCAACTTTTTGGGGACTTTCCATTTATTTTGCACTTATTTGAAGTGTACTTAAGTCAAATTTAATCATGCTTTTCTGAGTAAACTTAAGTATCAGATTCATTTACCAATCTTGTATTTTTGTTCATAGATTTAATTCTTAAGTAATCGAGTGACATTTTTTGCTGATTTTGTTTAAATCACTGTTTATTTTTCATTTCTTCCTTTGATACCAATCAACATTCTGGTCTAAAACCAATTTTTTCAGTTTGTATATTCGCACGGTGGCTGAAGAACTTATATTGACTATCAGGAGTCAGACGAGTGGAGCAACTGTTATAGGACATTAAGTTTAAAAAATCCTTTGGTATTATCCTCACCTATAAAGGCCTAATCATACATAGGCACCTGTGTGAAGAGGAATGAGGTGAAGAGACTTGTGTCCAACCAGGGTCGAACGTCTAGACGACGCTAAGTATTCTATTTGCCAATCTGAAGATCGTTGTAAAGACCAGAATATTTAATTCATAACTTTTTTTTTGGACAATTTTAAATTTTAATTAATTGATTTAATTCTCAGACTCTAAAAAAATTTTTGTTCAACCAAGTTGCTAGTTTCACTAATTCATTTTATTTGTATTTATTTAAATACATTATTGTAAATTTGTTTTTAAGAATATCTTTCATTTCCTGCAAGAAGTGAGGTTCTGCAACTCTCAACGTCTATCAAGTAATTTTTGTCAGTTCTTTTAAGTTTTTATTGGTCGTACTTGACAGTTACTTTGAGAATTGAGGAATGTCTGGCGCCCATAAAAAATATATACTAACAAGTAAGTAGAATCCGCACCCCAAATTAGCTAGCCGGTACATTTCCACAAAATCAAGAATACTGTTTGTTACAACCGTATACCATCCATTTTTTTTTTAATTATAAAAATAAATAATAATGAAATTTATTTGTCAAAAATAACAAAATACGGCCAAGTAAAGATGAAAATCTCTAAAATATTGATGAGTTAAATTTGTCAAAAGCCCTTGAAATAAGCAAAATTGGGTTTGAGGAGCACGAAAAAAACATATATTTTGATAATTTTGGGGAGTTTATTGTCAAATTTTCTACATTTAAGGTACCAAAGATTAGGAATTTCAAACAGACCCTCTTGAAGATAGATTTGGTAAATACAGGCAAATGGCAGGTGGTCATTATCATATATATTTCTGTGCGACAGTTATATGAGACAGAGAACAGACTTAGAATTCGCTTTATATTAACACTTCAGTTTCGAGTTTTGGCCCTATTAATGTTAATAAATTCTATGAGCTACCTAATGACCCAAATTAAAATTGCTCTCAACATGACTTTTTCCAAATTAAAACTTTATTGTCTCAAATTTTAATAAATGATCATCACTTTCAGCATCTCAAAGGTGTATTGCCGTTAATTACATATTTAAGTGGTTATTGTTGATATATTACGTTAAAAAAAATAAAATGTGACAGCTGTAAACAAAAATTTATATATGACGAGCAATTTATTGTTAAGGGCAATTTTATTTTGATCTCATTAATAAATTAAATCGTGGAGGACTTTTATATCCCAAGAACAAGTTACAAATGTTGTATCTGTGACTTACATAATCTTTAATAAGTTAATAAATGAATTTGAGGACATATTTCTAGAAACCTATAATAAAAGATCGTTCATGCTTGACTTAACTTTAGAATATTGTATTGAACAAAAACATGTCTCCCATTTCGATCGATGCGTTAATCATAAAGGCATAAGATGCTTTCAAAATAATTCTCAAAAGTATTTCCAATAGCCTCTTAAAAAATTATTGCGCTGAAAATAGCGACCATTTAAGAAAAAAAGCAATAAAAAAAACTCCATACATTAACGAAGTAAGCCGTATACCTACCTATACATGCAAAAATATTTTTGAAGTGAAAACTTCTTTAGGCGCGTTTTGCGTTTTTTTTTTGTAAGGGTTGAATGAGACCGAGCCGTCACGCTGAGATATGTAACGTAACGTCACGCTAGGATATGTAACGTAACGCTCCTTCTACTGGCATGTTCCCGTATAGGTAGAGGGCCGAACTCTTCAGGGGATGTAGCCGGGGTAAAAAGAAGATCCTGGACGAAAACGGGATCCGGGAAAACGTGAAGAGGTACGGGGTCGAAATTTCTTTATGGTAGGTGCGCCTCCTGGGGGGCCACCTCTAATTTAAGGGGGGATTTTGGGGGAAACCCCGTTTTTCGCCCATATCTCTGCAACGAAGGCTCGGATCGAAATTCTGACAAACGATGACCCCTCTTGTTGAAGTTGTCACTTCTATCGTGGGGTCTTAAGCACACACAATTTTTTTTTATAACTAAACATATTTAATTTGGGATCTATTTCTTTAAAAGTTTAATGTATTTTCTTGGTTTGTGTTCTATAATATTGTTACGTTTTTTCCCGTGGGTTCTTAACAGAATTACAACTTTGCTATTTTCAACTAATACTCTCTTTATTCACTACCACTGTATACAATTTAACACTCTAAACTACTCTTATAACTTTACAACTAATATCTATTCAACACTCAATGATTAACTGAACTGAACTGACTAACATTCGCCTTAGGTCTGCTTATATATAATCTCAAATCTATCACGAATATTCGGGAAGTATTCCGAGGCCACTCTATATGATCTCGACGAGGCCATCGAGATAATTCCAGTCCAGCGATCCTGAAACTTCGCGGCTGGCCGGACGATGAGTCATACAGACAAAGAAACGAGCGGCACGGCGGCTAGTTCTATAGGGTAGCACAAAAACGTTCGGACGGTTGTTAGTCGTGACATTGCCTCCCTCTTAAACCTGATCATCCCGATCAGATACTTCATGTCCGTGGTATGCTTTCAGCCTGTCGAGGTGGACTACTTTCAGTTTGCTTCTGGGGCTACGCTGAATTCTATACACCAAGTCATTAATTCTTTTGATGACTGTATAGGGCCCTTCCCATACTGGCGTAAGCTTGGGAGATCTTCCTTTCTTCCTTTGCGGATTATATAACCAGACTTTGTCGTTCATCTGAAATCCCATAGAATTAGCTTTGAGATCATATCGTGTCTTCATTCGGCCGCTGGCTTTCTCCGTATTTTCTCTGACTAATTCATGGACGCATAGTAACTTTTCCTTAATCCATATCCTGGTTGTCTGGCGTTCCGAATAATAGGTCACAGGGTAAACGGAGTTCTCTTCCAAATAAAACCATGGCTGGTGTTAGTCCTGTCGTGTCATGGACTGCTGATCTATAGGCCATTAAAAATAGTGGTATGTGTTGGTCCCAATCCTTCTGATGTTCATCTACGACCTTTGATAAATGTTCTTCAATGGTCTTGTTAAACCTCTCAACCATGCCATCTGATTGTGGATGTAAGGCGGTAGTCCGTGTTTTATGGATGTTGAGTAATTCACAGACTTTCTGGAAAACCTTGGATTCGAAGTTGCGTCCTTGATCTGAATGCAGCTCTAACGGAACACCAAATCTGCTGAATAAGTTATTCACAATGACCTCTGCTATGGTAACAGCTTCTTGATTGGGGATTGCAAAGACTTCAGGCCATTTACTGAAGTAGTCAATTGCCACTAAAATGTACTTGTTACCATTATTTGTTTCTGGAAAAGGGCCAGCTACGTCAATGGCGATACGTTCAAACGGTAGGCCCACATTATACTGTTTCATTTTGCCCCTAGATCTTGTTTTGGGTCCTTGGCTTGCGGCACAGGTTGAGCACTGCCGACACCACGATTTCACATCCTGGCAGTAGTTGACCCAGTAAAATCTGTCGCGAATCTTGTCAATCGTTTTTTTCACTCCGAGATGAGCACCAGACTTTCCATTATGAACTTCTTCCAGAACTTCCGATATCTTCCTCCTTGGTACCACTAACTGTGTCTTCACTACTTTGCCATCGGCGCTTTCCCAGGCTCGTTTAAGAAGTCCATTTTCCACCACCAGGGAGTCCCACTGAGCCCACAGAGTTTTAAAACCAAGTCTTTTATTTGATATCTCGCTCCAGCTTGGTCTTGGTTGCTGTTCTTCTTTGGCTCTTAGCAATAGTGCTATTTCACTATCTTCAAGCTGATCCTTTTTAAGTTGCTCGGTGGTCCACTGCTGATCAACCTCAAACTTCGTTAGCCTAATCGGAGTAATTCCTTCTCGTTGATCTACTCTTTGGCAATGCTTACAATTATCCGCGCATGGTCTTCTGGATAAAGCATCTGCATTATTATGCAATCTCCCTGCTCTGTGCTTAACCTTAAAGTTATATTGTTGTAACTTTTCAAGCCACCTGGCTACCTGTCCTTCAGGTTGTTTCATATCCAAAAGCCATTTAAGTGCCGCATGATCAGTCCTTATCAGAAATTCTTGCCCATATAGATATTGATGGAAATGCTCAACAGACCGGACTATTGCCAAAAGATCTTTTCGGGTTACACAGTAGTTATGTTCAGGTTTCGAAAGTGTTCGACTGTAGTATTCGATAACCCGTTCTTCGCCTGCTTGTACTTGAGATAAAACTGCTCCGATGCCGGTGTTGCTGGCGTCTGTGTCCAATACAAATTTACCCTTTTGTTCCGGATATGCCAATATTGGACTAGAACATAGAGCCGCTTTTAATTTCCTGAACGCAGAATCACAGTTATGATCCCAGTTATAATTTACTCGTTCTTCAGTGAGCTTATGTAAAGGTGCAGCTATATTTGCAAATCCTTCGACAAATCTTCTATAATAAGTACATAAACCTAGGAAGCTCCGCAGTTCGTGTTTGTTGCGAGGACGAGGCCAGTCTTTGATTGCTGTTATCTTTCGTTGATCAGTTTGAATTCCCTCTGATGACACGACGTGTCCGAGAAATTCAACTTTTTGTTGGAAGAGAAAAATTTTTTTTGGATTCAGTAAGAGCTGAGCATTCTTGATCCTAGCAAAAACTTCATGCAGGTTTTGTAGGTGCTCTTTGAAAGTTTTTCCCATTACCATTATATCATCAAGATAGACCAGGCATGTCTTCCAAGTGAGGCCTCGTAGAACAACTTCCATAAGACGCTCAAAAGTAGCGGGGGCATTGCATAGTCCGAAGGGCATAACTTTAAACTGATATAAACCACTTCCGGTAGAGAAGGCAGTCTTTTCCTTATCCTGTTCGTCAATGCCTACTTGCCAGTATCCGCTCTTTACATCGAGTGTTGAGAACCAATGAGAACCTGCTAGTGTCGTCAACGTGTCGTCAATTCTGGGAAGTGGATAGCTGTCCTTCTTGGTGACGTCATTGAGCCTTCTATAGTCCACGCAGAATCTGGTAGTCCCATTCTTCTTGGTGACTAAGACAACAGGAGATGACCATGGACTTGATGACTCTTCAATAATTCCATCTTCAAGCATTTTATCCACTAATGTGGTAACCTCTTGCTGCTTCGTCACTGGTAACCTCCGAGGATGCTGCCGTATGGGGTGAGCACACCCAGTGTCGATTTTATGTTTTATGATGTTCGTTCTTCCAGTATTGCCATTTTTCTTTTCAAAGGCTGTACTCTGCTCTTTGATAAATTGTGTAGCTCTCTTCAGTTCTTCGGAAGACAGATGTTGCCACGACTTCTGGAAATGTTCTAGGACTTCCTTAGGTGATGTTGAGGGTGTTACTTCTGACTGCGTTTCGCAACTGGTTACCCACTGCACCGGCTCGCAAGTGGCTATTACATCTCCTTTATTGATTTTGATGGAATTGGATGAAATATTTGCTATCCTTATCGGTATTTCGCCGTCGGTTTTGACTAGTGCTTTGCCTACGAGGTGTTTGCAAGTCAAATCGTGGTGTTGGATAAGTCCGATGCAGCCTCCAAAATCCTTCTCCAATTTCCCAAAAATTATCTGCTCGGTATTTCCGCTTATTCTGACAGTACGTGCCGCCACTACTTTAGTCGGTGTGCCATCGTCTGTTTTGTTAAGGATGAACTCTTCGGTGCCAAACTTCAGAAGATTAAGCTTGTTGTCAAAAGAGAATCCATGTTGACCGATGAGATCCATCCCCAAAATAAATTCGTCCTCGATGTCGGCGACTAACACTGTGTGGTGTAGTTTAATTCGTCCCAGTTGAAGTTCGATATCCATTTCCCCAAGTACTTCAGCTGTCTCACCGGTAACTGTACGTAAAACTACATTCTTTGATATGGGTAGAACTTCTACTCTATTCACTCTGTTGGGCCTTATCAAAGATACCGCCGCACCAGTGTCAACAGTAATTGTTATGGCTCTTCCGTTGATCTTTCCTGTAATTGTTAGACTGTCGGCGGCTTTTCCTAGGCTTTTTATGGAGACGATCCTGGGGGCTTTATCTTCTTTAGCCAACACCCGCCCCGCAATGTTGACTAATTGAAGTTTTCCTGATTTAACTTGGGGGCCCTAGCGTCTCTGGATGGAGATCTAGATCGTAGTTGTACTCGGCAGTCTCTTTTGAAATGCCCAGTCATGCCACATCTATAGCACTGATTTGATGTATTTCGGTTACGTGGCCTATCTTCCATTGGCTCCCGGAATCTCGCCGTGGCCTGAAGAACTTCCGTTAATTTCTTCAAAATTTCACCCATCTCATTTAATTCACAACTGTTTGTCGGCTTTTCTTCCTGGATGGATACGGCTCTGATTTTTGGCTTGGAGATGTTACAGGCTGCCTCGATTTCTAGGGCTCGACCCAAAGCTTCGCTGCTGTTATCAAATTTGGCTAGGCGTAGCATTTTCTGAGTTTCTGGATCTCTAATACCATCCGCGAAATATTGGGCAGCAAGTTCCTCTTGAAATTCTTCTGTCGCTCCCGGGTAGGCCAATTGAATGAGACGTCTAATGTCGGCCTCAAATTCTTGCAGGTTTTCACCAGGCTTCTGATGTCGGGACTTAACTTGTGCCTGATACAGTTGTCTTCTATGTTGGTCTCCAAATCGTCTCTCCAGGACAGCTACAAGTATGTCATATTTCCCTTGTTGGCTGATGGGAATGGTCTGCAGTAGTTCCAGGGCAGATCCACGAAGCGCTACCACTAGTGATGTAGCCATTTCCTCATTATTCCAACCGTTGGCAACAGCAGCGGCTTCAAATTGTCTTTTGTACATTGTCCAGGATGTTTGACCGTCGTACGTTGGAGGTTTGATGTTTTGTCCTGAGGCGAATGCCCTCTCGGTGGGTACTTGATGTTTTAGTCTGGTAACTTCTGCTTGTAGATTCTTCATTTCTTTCTGTACGTCTCCTACTTCTTTTTGTACATTTCCAACTTCTTTTTGTACATTTCTCACTTCTTTTTGTACAGTTCCAACTTCTATTTTCTGTAATTTTCCTTGCTCGCCTACAATTACATCAAGCATCCATTTCTGAAGCTGGTCCTGCTCTGCTTTTCTTCTAAGTTCATCCTCTTCCCGATCCGCTTGCTTTTTCTCTTCTTGATCTTGTAAAATTTTCTGCAGCCGGTCCTGCTCTGCTTGTCTTTTGTCTTCTTGGTCTTGTAAAATTTTCTGAAGACGGTCCTGTTCTGCTTGCCTTTTATCTTGCTGGTCTTGTAAAATTTTCTGAAGCCGGTCCTGCTCTGCTTGCCTTTTGTCTTCTTGATCTTGAAACATTTTCTGAAGCCGGTCCTGTTCCTCTTTCCGATCTGCTTGCTTTTTATCTTCTTGATCTTGAAAAATTTTTTGAAGCCTGTCCTGTTCTGCTTGCCTCTCAGCATTTAGATTTTCCATAAAATCTGCCAACATTTTATTTATTTGCTCCATTTCTGCCGTTTGTTGCCTCGTATTGACCATAGAATGATATAAAATTTTTACAGAATCCACCAATCAAAACGGTCTCGTTGACAATCCAACTTCTGACACCAAATGTTACGTTTTTTTCCCGTGGGTTCTTAACAGAATTACAACTTTGCTATTTTCAACTAATACTCTCCTTATTCACTACCACTGTATACAATTTAACACTCTAAACTACTCTTATAACTTTACAACTAATATCTATTCAACACTCAATGATTAACTGAACTGAACTGACTAACATTCGCCTTAGGTCTGCTTATATATAATCTCAAATCTATCACGAATATTCGGGAAGTATTCCGAGGCCACTCTATATGATCTCGACGAGGCCATCGAGATAATTCCAGTCCAGCGATCCTGAAACTTCGCGGCTGGCCGGACGATGAGTCATACAGACAAAGAAACGAGCGGCACGGCGGCTAGTTCTATAGGGTAGCACAAAAACGTTCGGACGGTTGTTAGTCGTGGCAATATATATAGTTTTTATACCTACACTCACTTAAACACTATGTTAGGCTCGTTAGGTAAACTGCATAACATGCATACCTACATTATACTTACTAGATTATATTTTTTATCGGTTTTTTATTATTTTAAGTAATAATAATTGAGAGAAGGTGTGGAATAGTTGAGTATATGCATATCTAGTATTAAACCAAAACTCAAGCATAACTCTTGGGATTTGTCAAAAACAAGTTAACTATTGATAGTTTTCATAAATATTAGTGTATGTATCCCCTTATATGATTAAAATAATTGCACGGCCTATACATGGACGACCTCACGCGACAAGCACTAAGGCCTTGTTATTGAGTGGGTATTGAATATATGCATAAATTGATACGCCAAACGTGATATAAATAAGGTTTGCCATCGTGGGTTCAGAAGCCATTCCCAATAAACCCATACCTAATGTGGCATATCTACAGGTTGGAAGCGTAATTATATGAGGTTTCTTTTTAAAATAGATGACTGGAATATTCTATCAAACTACAAACCGATCAGCATTCTCTTGGTATCGTACACAGTGCTCCGTAAATTATCGCAGAAGTATGTTTACATCCTACTTTTGGCCACCTTCAAGCCGTTCGTAGTGGTATAAAGAAAGCATTTCAATTAATAGCATTGGCAATATTAAAGGTATTAAACGCACCAATGGCAAAGGCTTGAACTTGGATAACGTCTTATACATGTAATACCATTGTTGAAACATGGGAGCTCTCAAATGTTGTATTATTAGTTGTGAAAATACATAAAAACGGTGTGTGCTGAAGACCACACGATAGAAGTGAAAACTTCATCTCCCAAAAAATCAACAGAAACCACCTAATTAAATCAATTGCCCAAAAGTCACTGAGAGTAAGGCTATATATATGTTGCTTTTAGAGAGATGTCGGCCCTAGCCCTGAATATCTCTAGTTTTTAGGTTTATCACGCTAAAATCTAGAGCAAAATGTCATTAATTATAATCATTAATAACTTATAATATTAACGACGCTGGCCAATACTACCAAGTGATACTATATACCAGGTAGACGACGACTATTGGAATTAAATTTCTAGTTTTGTGTAAAACGCAAAACTCACAACTTAGACTAATTAAATTAGGTACAATTATAATATATTATATATATTTATAATTTCCTGTAGACACACATAATTATCGCTAATCTGGTATAATAAATTTACTCAGTAATTATCCTTAGCAAAGAGATGATAATAACCTAGATCCTTATAACAAATGATGCTATGGCACTACAACTCTCACACTTGCACATTGTTACGATGGCTGAGAACAAGTGAACACGTTTGCAATTGAATCGAAAGAAGTGAAAAAGTGATTTACTGGTACAGATTTAAAATGGACTCATGCCTATGTTACTATAATGATTTAAATGCGAATATTGTTTAGCGATTCTTCATCGGCAGTTAAAATTTTGTAATAAAAAACAGGCAAAAGAGGGGATGGAAATACACCAACTGAGAAATTACTATAATAATGCAGTTTAAAGTAGTTGGTTCATAGCTTTAGATAAATGTCGATGCACTAAGAATCATGTAGTTATGTTATTAAAAATATGCTTTTTAGTATTCCGAATCGAAATATTACAATATATCCACATTCTGAACCAGAATGAACCAAACCATAATACTTGGATACATAATAAGGGAAGAAAACTCTACAACTTTGACTAGAGGGGCCAATTTTGCATGAAGCTAAAAAAAACTCTTTTATGTTCAAAAGTTGGCAACCGGTAACTGAGCCATTTAACGCCTTAAATATCCTAATGGAAAAATGAAAAATGATTCTAAATTAATTTTTAAAATCAGCTTTTTGTTTTAGTAAATAAATAGTGTAAAAGTTTGGTCATTCATCATTTACGTTTGGTTTAACTTAATACGAGATTTGGGTGTTGGACCTGCCCAACGACAATGTCTTTCATTGTCTGCCAGTTCCGCGAAGGAGACAGAAGACACGAAGCTCATACGGAAGTAAGGAAGACAATTTTAGAAGGCGTTGCTGTCGCATAAGGGAATAGCATACTCGTCATCTTCTGCATAGTGCCCAGAGCGGTTCAAGCGTTCAAGATAGTGTCAACATAAATCATACATTATATATGGATAAATAACCAAATAATTGAAGTTGAGGGTGGTTAATAAATTAGTGTATGTTGTTTTAGTTTTAATGATAAAGTTAGTAGTTTGTTCAATCGACTGGATTAACTGCTCCCAAATCGTGGTCTTGAAGTATTTTATTCACACGGAACTCGATAAGAACATAATAATGTAACCATTAATAGCCTTAGCCTACGGTTTCATGTGGAGACGTTTTCAATACAACAAAGTAAAGCTGTAAAAATCCGTTTTTTTGTATTTTTCAATTTTTCAGTTGGCTGCTTGAACCACCTAGTTTAATCTAGTATTATGGATCTCCACAAAATACACTAATCGACATAAAAAGAAGGATAAATTTAAAAACAGAAGTGCCAAACGAAAGATTGCAAAAGATAAATAAAAGAAGAATGAAGAAGGTACAGCTAAGTCACGTCGTATGCTTTCTTGGAAGAGCTGGTAATTCTAGCAGAAGTTGATATTTCTTGCCATATACCTATCCATGGAATTTCTTTAAAGAACTAAAAGTAAAAAGGTAATTTTTCTTGGCACATTTTGCTAATAATGGTCACTTAATACATTTTAGTAAACAAGAGTTGACTGAGTTTTCTTTTCTTTATTATTTTTGGAAAGTCTCCTTAGATACAAGAATTCTCCACTCTGTAAATAATTCATTCCGATATAGCTATAGCTTCGGCTGCTACGTTAATTTTCGCGAACTT
Organism: Pissodes strobi; assembly: GCA_016904865.1. Taxonomy (NCBI): domain Eukaryota; kingdom Metazoa; phylum Arthropoda; class Insecta; order Coleoptera; family Curculionidae; genus Pissodes; species Pissodes strobi. Next base: position 503,494 of record MU182030.1, read on the forward strand.
TGAAATCACCTCTCTATACTTTTAAATACAATATAATTGTTCAGATTGATCAATACATCATTTTACCATTTTAATGTAAATAATAAAGGAAATAACGCAAAATTCGATTTGACGATAATTTGGTGCTGATTAGTAAATTGCTGGTCGAGTGCTACATAACCAGTTTGCATACCAGGTTAAAAAAAAAAAATCAACAAAACTAGCACTCAATTAACTTGCCACAAGCATCAGTCAGTCCCTGAAAGACAAGAATACTGTGGGAGCATTTCTAGACTTAGAAGAAGCATTCAACAATGCACTGTCGGACTCTCTTTATGAGGCTACTAACCCGAGAGGCATTAAACTAGTAATATCTAACTGGATTCGAGCTAAAATGTAAAAATATGCCAACCTCCCTGCAAGGGGAGACGGTCAGATATAGGGCCGCAAAGGGGGTACTCTGGCCCAAGCTTTGTTCTCTTCTACTGAATGACCATAATATTGCATGATATCACTATGAGGGATTAATCTACAATCATGTGAAGATGCCTTAGTCATCCTTATAAAGAGAACTGTTAGACATCATTTATAAATAGTGTGTGAAGGAAATGCCAGTTAACTCCATAAAATGATATTTGTAGCCTTCACCAGAAAAAGGAATCTATAAAAATTAATACCTCTTTGAAATGATTTATTTTGCTAGTGAGGTAAAATATCTAGAAGTTACGTTAAAAAAAAGTAATCGACAGAGGGATCTTGACCTGCCGCAGAAATTCTGGAAAAACCTAGAGTATGGGTCCGAAACAAATTTATTGGCTGTACGCTATGGTTTTCAGACCAATAATAGCATGCGGATCTCTAGTCTGGTATCATCGTGCACGCGATTTGTTGCCGAAGCCAAACTCAGAGCACTACAGAAACCCTAGCTTTTACAGATGATTTTTGCGCATCTGGAGATGGAGTCCAGATGGGCCTAATATGGGTTCCAACAACAAATAGCTGCTAGTACACCACTGACACATTTCATCACGCCACACCGATCTGGAAATGAATGAACATGCAGACCTCATTACCAAGAGAGGAACAGATACGAAATTTACGGATCCTAAACCTGTGCTTCACATATCATGTAACAAGCCCAGACAAATAATCACAGCCCGGGCCGAGGAGACATCACTTCAACATTGGGTCGAACTACTAAGACCAAATTACTTGAAGCCTTTCATAAGTGATACATAGAATATTAGAGTTAAGCAGGCAGCACCTCAAAACTCTGGTAGGTCTGCATAAGGAATACTGCAAGTTGAGGCATATTTGATTATTTTATAGGGTGCAGAGTGTGGGGTATGCATGGAAGATGAGTTGACCTCCAAACAATATAGTCAATCTATTAGAGGTGTGAGTCACAATAGGTTATAGGTCGCGATGGAGTCCGATATAGGCCCACTCACTTTCTAAACCTAAACCTAATCTAATCTAAGGCGAAAATAAATCATGTTAAAAAACATATAAATAAATCTCAAATACATACGCTCGAACATATCATGTAATTTTTAAGTTACTATAATTTGTCTTAGGGAAATACATTTTACATTTGGTTCATTGAAGTTGAAAAACCAGCTACCTGTGTGAAATTTTCCTTAGTCATACTTTGCTACAACGATGCAAGTTGCAGCAAAAATACATACAACAATTATTTTTTGAGCTTGATCCAACAGAGTTTTTATACCTACTAACAAATATCGCCGAAAGCTCAAGGGGTTGAAAGTTTCCCAAGAGATGTTAATTTACAAGGTCCTATATCTTTTTCGATGTTCTGCGACTTATTTCATACTTCATAGCCTATTATTTTTTTCATTCTTGGATGCCCAAGTTGACCCTGATTTTATATATTTTAGTCGCAATGCATTGGGATAAAATAAAATTCACCAAAACGATAGTGTCGTGATGAGCTTTTATTATTGGAAATGGAACTATTTTGACTCACACAAGTCTAGGATCTGAGATCATTACTCGAACAATATGCAATTTTTTTCAAAAGAAATACTTACCCTTAATCCCTGCGTATGAGCTTCTGATCCCATTTCGACATGGGATACGAAAATTCCGGTTCCGTGTTCTCGCCCACCTCGTATACTAAATCCAAGAGATGGACCATGACGGTAATTCAGGCCAGGAGGAGGTAGTGGTCCATGAGATGGTCTCACAAGCCTAGAAAAATATTATAATGGTAATGATAAACGAGCTCAGTATTAAAGAATTATTTGCTTTAATTATTCATCCATGGTACGTACGTATGGTGTCCTCTTGTACCCTAGCGTTTGTGCGCCTCAACTGACGTTATCGACTCGATTTAACTGGTTCTTAGGACAATTACGAGAATATTCTTGTAATCTTACATTACTTCCAATATTGGGAGGTAATTGTCAGAAAACTTATTGCTCAAAACGTTATTATTTATACATTTATTACCATTATTAGGAAGCCTTAAATATATTTTAAATTAAGATCTTTCCTTACATTTATTATTCAAAATTTAATTTTGCTCAAGGTTTGAGCATTTTATGCGGTTACTAGTGTAATTAACACTGTATATTTTATAGTTAACGTCTTTAGATCTATGTTTGAAAGTGGGTACAGATTGAAAACTATTTAATTTCTTCTTCTTACTCCCTCATTTCACTAACCCCGTTTATTAACTAGAAAGTTTTGTTTAGTTTTAAGGTGAAATTTAAATTTCTTAATTTAGTCTTTTTACAAAAACGACATAATTTTTTGGAAGCTGTATTATTCTTCTTAACGGTACTTTTACTGATAGACGCCCGTATAATATTGAGTCCTGGCTCACCTAGTTAGTTAGGCCTCTGGGATAATTTTCACATACTCATAATATAACAAAATCGTTATTCAAACCATGGTTGATTTCTTCATAAAGGAAAATCTAATATTCCTTGTGCTGCTCATAATCACTTTTATTTAAAGCTCTGATTCGTAGGGTTGTAGGATGGATATGTCCCCCTGTAATTTTGTGGATGCCTCAATACTTGTGTTCCACTATGGAAACTGATCTGCATTTTTGATTTTGTTTAGAGGTAAACAGATCTTTTATATCCATGGAAAAAAAAATGTTTTATTACGTATCTGGGCAATATTTAAATTAGTTTTATTAAATTTTACTTTATAACATTTTACCTAATTAATAAACATATAATTCTACCAGCATATTCAATTCACACATTTCCTTTAATGATATTTTTTTTCTTGGTCCTTGTCCTTCATGTACCCTGCTTTCTGACAAGATTTTTTGTATTTGTCGCTTGTCTATCTTATCTTTGTAATGTAAGTTGTACTTTATCGAATTTAGCCAACTTAAGTGAATTGAGTTACTTATTATTTTTTCATTTAATTAAAATACTTTTTGTAACTGACTTAATGTGGAAGTCAATCTGCTCAGATATGAAGAACACAATTCGCGGATTGCCTGCTAATGGCATAGACATTTGCACAAAAAAGATTCGCTCTAAGAGAATCTTTAAAATGCAACGTGATAGTTTGGTGTCAGCACCCAACATTACAAATTATAATTCACTTAGTGATTTATGTCTTTATTGAGCAAGACTTTTTGTCATTGAACGAAGCATTCGCAAATTCGGGCAACACCACAGATAAAATGAACTTATAAGTCTTTATATACTCCTTCTGTATACAATAGTACAATTAAACAAAATTTTCTCTGAGGTTGCAGGTAATTTCAATCTGAAGGGCGCATTGGTTGCTATAAGCGCTCTACTACTCGGACATTTAAACCTGGCATATGAGGGTGTAACTCCGTCCCGATGACAACCATGTAAAACAGGACAATGCAGATCTAATAATCGTAAATTACTAAGTTATTGTGATACACACGCATCCATATCGTCTCCTATCTTTTTGTGTTTTAAGAAGTTTGTAGTAAGTTTCATTAAATAAAATTTACCATGGAAGGTGATAGTGGCAAGCCACCTATGAAACGAAAGACAGGTTCGGCTAATAGGACAGTTAAAATAAAAAGTGAATCTTGGCAAACATTAAATTTTAGAACTCCGCCATCTTCAAAAATGACAGAAGAAAATAATAACAAAATATCACGCTCTGAAGTAAGCCCAGAAATTGAACCAGAGGTTAATAAGAAACGACCGACATGTGGTTAATAAGAAACGATGCGACATATCGGTTATAGCAAGCAAATAGAGAAAATCGTAAAAAATTACCAGAAAATGCAAAATACCGAAGAAAATACTATCTCAGAAGCGATAGAATTTTACTCTGTATTAGATATGTTTGCCAACGTCATACAACGAGAAAAATATGAAGTTTGCCAAACGTTAATGAAAAATGCCCATTCAGAGATATGTAAGATCTTCACTATTTAGTGTTCAAAATAGTTCAAGTTGAAAAGGAAAACGCACAATTGAAGAATAAACTATTTACACATATAGAAATAATAAAAAGTTTCGAAAATAAACCCAAAACATATCCCATAGAAAATGACATATGCTAAAATTGCCGACTGCACAAAAATACAAGCTTTAAACATCATGAATCCGACACAAGTTGAAATCGAATGGAAAATACCGAAAATCTAAAAAAAAAAGTTGAAACCATAATAAAAAATCAAAATGTCACTGATCCAAAGAAAGCAATGAAAAACTCAAACCAAATGTCAATGTCAAGAAAGCAGGACTTTTAAAATCGTAAAGCAAACTAAAAGTGGAATGCTAGTCGTAGAAAGTCGTAGTAAGCAGCAAGAAGACAAACTACAGACAGCAATAAAGGAGATGAACAATATTCAGGCTAACGAGAACTCCATAAAATACCATATGTTTAAAATTACCGGAATTGAAAAGGGTTTTTCTGAAAACGAATTTGTGGAAGAGTTGAAGGCGAAATTGAATTAGAGCCACAAACAAGTGTTACAGATAAAATTAAAGTTATCGATCTCCTAAAGACAAAGTGGAGATCTAAACAAAGAAAGACAAGCTCCGTCTGCTGTTGCTGACTTAAGACCACCCCTTTGCTTTGCTGCAACGCAACGTCTAGAGTAATAATTGCCACCTTCAATTGTATCAGTGTGCCCACGTACGAGTTGGTTTAATTTATCCACTAACCTTAATTGGTGGGGTGCTTTCCAAAGAAATTGACATTTATTTTTTATTGTTCTTCATTGGTGTTGCAGTGTAAAGACACTATTCGTAAAATCCAGTATTTTATTTACTCTTTCAAGATAAAATTAATAGCCAAATTTCCGTTCATGAAATCTGATCCGCTCTAATAAAAACACTTTAATTCTTTGAAACCGATAACACCGTCACGTAGCGCAGCTTCATCAATTTCAAATACTTCTCTGTGTTGATTGCTGAATCGTTGTTGTTTTAAGATATACAATTTCAAGCAGTTTTAACCGTGAGAAGAGAGTTCAGTTCAAAATTAAGAGAGCTTAAGTTTAGGTCTTGACTGCTTATAATCGTCAGGTGGGCGGGCGCCCTTTGTGCTGTGTCCGAGGGCATCCCGCCAATTGTTTTAGTCACTAAGTTTATTATGTTATTTTTTGTAAAGTGCTATTTATGCTTTTAAATAAAGTGATTGCACAGTAATTCCATAAAAAATGGATTTTAATTGGGAAACGAGAAAGCTGTGAACTTCGGCGAAGAAAATAAAATTACAGTCCACTAGGAAGGCACAATTGGTAAATATACGATGAAATTTAAAATGAAATCTAGGAGGTATCAAACTATCAAGGTGATAATGAATATTTGTTGAGATGCTAGTCGCGTCATTAGTAAAATATTTGTTATCCAAGGATAGTTAAAAGAATGGGATTCAGATAGAGTTGTAGAGGAATCTGTAAATTAAATGGTATTTTAACAATATCGGGCCTTATGAATATTTAATTTTCTTTTTCAAAAACAAAGGTTTGTTCAATCTACATGTATATCACATAAGTAATACAAGAAACACCATAGTATATTTTGCAATGAATATTTATTGATGGCTATTAAGAAACGAGCACGAGAGTTACGATACGCCGTAGACGAGTGTCGTAACGAATGCGAGGGTCTTAATAGCCATTAAATCTGAGTTGCATACAGCATTTTTCTACGACCAGTCATAGTAATGAAAAATATTCTTTAATATTTAAAATTTACTAAGTAAATTGTCTATGAGCTGTCAAAATTGGTACATTTTAAGTATGTCATTATCATGGCTGTCTTTGATATTGACCGAATACCACTGTGATGTTGAATTTTGATTCGTTATAACCCAGTTTAGTAATCAAACGTCAGTATCATAATGAGCTACATTATGATACTGGTAGTAAATGTTTAATAAATCAATTGAAGTATAGGAGTAGAAAAATGTAAATTATCGGATACATAGACTAACCTTAACTGAAAAAATTCCATATAATGCTTGTTTAAAATTATTTAATAGCTTGCCCAACAATGCAAAAAATTGGCAAACAATGAGAAGCCTTTTAAAAGGCAAGTTAAATGTTTGATTGATTTAGTGTCATATTGTATTAGGTATTATCACAGGTATTATGTTAGAGATTAAGCTGTAAGTTTCTTGTTTATGACGCAGTTTCTTTTTATATTTTATGAATGTTTTTTGTATTTGTATGGTGGCTCATGATCGAAAATATAGAATATTTTTATTTTAGTTTACATATTTTTTATTTATTTATAATCAACAAGAATACGATCAAGAACCGGACTTGGCATCAACATATTGCTGAAAATAATCCAATAGGCCCATGATCTTTTTGATTTGGAGGAAATTGTAATTGCTTCAATATATATTATGGTGATTCGTAAGGAAGTTTAATCTGCAGTGCAGAAACAACCGACTCCCTTCAAACTCACAACTCGCTGCTTCAGTCAAATGTAACTAGTTACGAATACCAAGGTATCAACCGATCCAGTTCCGATAGATATACAAAACAGCCGACGATTTGATACCGACCATACTAATTTGAACATGCAGAGAATCTCATTGCATAGATATGAGTCTCAACCTTATGTTCACATTCGAATTCAACTACAGTCACTACTGGGTGCTTCTATTTGAATTGATCAACAACCACCAAGTATAACAGAAACGATCTACAGAGAGTCTTTCAATGTGTTACAATGGAAATAAGAGCCTATCCGTCAGAACCTGCGGAGTGATTAGGATTGTCTTTCAGTCAGCCAGTAGACATTAAAAAATTGTTTGGCTTGAACATGACGGACATAATACTTTTACAACTGACTAATCAAATATGGATTTACGTCGATGCCAAATTCTGACCAGCGAGGTCCATATTCTTATAACGCCGCCACTGGTCCATGAATTTGTTAAGAATCCTCATAGGATTTCTGAAGTTAGATTTTCTGCAAAGTCATTTGCATCAGAACCACACAAATCCAACACATGAAAATCAAGAAAAATACGATCAAGAACCGGACAGAGTCTCAAATATCTTCTAAATATATTATTGAGAATAATCCAGTAGATACATGATCTTTGTGACTTGGAGAGAATTGTAACTACCTCAGCATGGTAATTCATAATGAAGGTGCACTTGCAGTGGGGAATCCAACAGATTCTCTTGAACCTCGCAACTCGCTGCTTTAGTCAACAAATCGTAGAAAATTGAGTGCGTTGTATTTGTATTTCTTTATTGATATTTAAGCCATACAATATATGGATGTACAAGTCAACGTCCTATATACTAAGTACGTTGTGTGACATTATATTACATTATAAACAACACCTAAACAAACTAAAACAAATACTACTCTTACAGAGTAGAAAGCCCTTTCTTAAATTTATTCAAAGGAAGACTTCTGACCGACTGGGGAACTTTATTATAAAGCTTTTCCCCACACAAACGGGAGACCTTTCAAACTTTGCAAATCTTTGCGAATCGAAGGTTAAAAGGTCTCCGTATGTTGTGGAATATGAGTGAAAATCATTCGCCAAGAGTTAGCCATTAAGATTCAGTCTAGGAAACAATAAGGACCTAAAAATAAAAATGCAAATAAATCAGCATCTTATATCTAACAAAAATAGGCTTACACCTCTCCCCATTCAGCATTCCAAATAACATCATGATAACCCTTTTCTGGGTAATGAGGACTCTACCGCTCTCAGCATAATCCCCCAGATAATAACACTATAATTTAAGTGGCAATATATCAAAGAATAGTAAATATTCAGTTGTTCCTCTATGTTAAGGGTATCCTCCAATCTCGAAATTGCAAAGAAACCCGAGTTTATTTTGGATACCACATGTTCGACATGTTCACCCCATGATAAAGTATTATCTTGGTGGAGCCCCACTCGTATGCTTCACATAGTCAATCTAAATAATTTGCATACTATTACGGGATCTAAAGTGATTAAAGACAGTTTTATTAAGATTCAGTATTAAGCCAGTACTGGCACACCACTTGTCGAACCTTCAGTCGGAGCTCCTCAGCAGTCTGCGCTGAGACTAACACCATAGTGTCATTGGTGTCACACAGCCTCCGGTGACGTATTCGGTTATTTCATTTACAAGCAACAAAGAAAATGATAGTCCCAGGACAGACCCCTGAGGCACGCTGACATCAATCTCAAACATATCTGAAAAACCACCACCAACCCTGACGCAAAACCTTCTACCAGTACGATAGGATGCCCGAAGGTCCAGGATTTCTCCTCGCAGGTCATTAGCATAAAGCTTAATCAGAAGAAAGTTGGTGTTCAGAGTATCAGAGGTAGGGGTTCGCGAGACCGAGACCTGGCAAGTCTCGGTTTTGGTCTCGAAGAAAAAATTTAGTCTCGGTCTCGGTCTCGGGTCTCGAAGCTCGAGACCGAGACTACCTTGGTCTCGGTCTCGGTCTTGTCTCGGTTTGGTCTCGGTCTCGGTTTGAGCAAATAAAAAGTTATTAAATAATTTACTGTTTTATTTCGTTAATAACACAAACGTTACTTCGGAATGTTAAGTTAAATGAAACATCTAATAAATGTCTTTTGTGTATCAGTTCTTGGTGTAGATGTCATATTAGGGATAAACTTCTTAAATAATTTTACATTTTTTTTGTTTGCAACAGTTGTTTGGATAATAATAGTTAACTTAAATAGGTACCTAATAATATTTTAATATATTTCATGTTAGTTTCTAAATTGTTGTTTTGATATAAAAATGCTTACCTCTAATGTAGGTAGGTATACGAGTGAGGGATTTTTAAGTATGTACAGGGTGTCCCAAATTCGAGCCTCATCATTGGGATCGCGGGAACTAGAAGAGATACGAGGTCGGTTAAATGGAGGCAAAGTTGCGCGATTTGATGCTGATCAAAATGTCACCTTACAAGTTTAAAAATTCCGAACACTTCCGAAGATTTTTGAAAAAAACCGAATATTCGCGATTTCATTTTTATTTTTTTATGACTTTATTTGAATAGATATAGCGAAATAAATTTCACATTCTCATTGTTACTTTTTCTTCTCTACAAGAGGGTGTTATCAGATTTTCAAACCGACGTTTCGTCTTTGAGCTGCCATCATCAACTTTGTTTTTTTTTAAATACGGCCCTGGATTTTTTATTATGGACCTTAAGAGCTTCTAAGGTCCCAGAATCAATTATGTATCGCACTTATTCGAAAAATTAATATTAATGACATTTTTCATAAGAACTCATGTGTTAGAGAGAGACAGAAAACAGATTCTTGGTAAGATCTTACCAGGAAATCATTACAATGATTTTTTCGAAGAGTATGCGATACAACAATGAGAATGTGATTTATTATTTGTTCCAAATCTAATCCCACACAACTATTTACTTGGGTAAATTGCTAAAAATCTGGCCAGAGCCTATGGTTTGAGGGTTGACACTTTAATAATTATATTATTTATTAACTACTTCTTATGTTAGTTTTTAAGCTTTCTTTATGCAAAGCATTAATGTGTAAAAAAATGTTTTTGTTCTTAATCCTATTAAAAATCTATTTTCTGTCTCTCTAATGGAAAATGTCACCAATATGAATTTTTCGAATAAGTGCCATACATCATCGCTTTTGGGACCTTAGAAGCTCTTAAAATCCGTAATAAAAAATCCAGGACCGTATTTAAAAAAACAAAGTTGATGGCAGCTCAAAGACAAAACGTCGGCTTGAAAATCTGATAACAACATCTAGAAGAACAGAAAAAGTAGCAATGAAAATGTGAAATTTATTTTGCTATATCTATTCAAATAGAGTCATAAAAAAAATAAGAATGAAATCGCGAATACTCGGTTTTTACCAAAACTCTTCGGAAGTATTCGGAATTTTTAAACTTGTAAGGTGGCATTTTGATCAGCATCAAATTGCGCAACTTTGCCTCCATTTAACCAACCTCGTATCTCTTCTAGTTTCCGAGATTCCAATGATGAGGTTCGAATTTGGGACACCCGTACACATAAAAACTAGGTATCGATTTATGTCAATTTTATTGTCAAAGTCAACGGTTTTTCTGGGGGGGGAGCTAGAGCCTCTTAAAAATGGGCCCCTGAATATGGTTTTCTTTAATTGTTTCCGAAACGGTGTCAAATAGAGTTTTAAAATTTTGGGATTCTACTAACTTTAATATTCTGAATTTAAAAATGGAATTAAAAATAAAAAATTTTAGTCAGGTGCGAACATTTTAGGGGGTGAATCTAAAAATTAACTTTTATTTGGGCTAACTTTTTATATATTTTTTCTTCAAATTTTGAAAATTTGAATTTTGTTTTTCGCAAAAAAGTGCCTCTTAGTTTGCTTCGCTAGGACGCAGCGTTATTGAGAAAAACGGATTTAAAAATATACTGAACGGGTGTAAAATGAAGGTTATAATTTTTGATGTCATCCAAAAATTCCTTTTGATGTTACAAAACTTCATATTATTATAAAATAGTAGAAACACTTGTTCCAGAAAAAAGTTATGACAGATTTTCAAAATTTGATAAACTATAGCATTCAATTTACACCCATTTTTGGCAGTGGGAATACATTTCTAATCCGTTTTTCTCAAAACCCTGCGTCCTAATGATACGAAATAAGAGGCACTTTTTTACCCAAAAAAAATAAAATTTTCAAAATTTGTAAAGAAAATAAAAAATAGCCCACAAAAAAGTTGACGTTAATTTTTTATATTCACTCCCAAAATGTTAGGCACCTGACCTGACTAAAATTTTCTATTTCTTATTTCATTTCCGAATTCTAAATATTAAACTTAGTGTACTTAGGGGAATTCCAAAATTTGAAAACTCTATTTTACACAATTTTGGAAATAATTAGAAAAAAAACATCTTTAGGGGCCCACCTTTAAGAGGCCCTAGCTCCCGTAGGGGGCGTTTTCCGATATATGTTTATAGAAAAAATTTAAGGTATTTTTGACCAATATCTACAGGGCTAATGCTTCATCCACTAATTTTGTGACACTCTGTATAGGTATACGTATATACTGTATAAGTGGATATGGTCAAAGGTGGCCATTCGTCTTTTAATATATTACTTTGATACTAATCTGACACGGTTGTACCAGAGGCAGATATCCAATTGTTTTAATGGATACGCGATGTTTTATTACCTTGTAGATATTACGAAAAATGTTAAAACTCATAGCTGTTTATTGCTTGGAAATGACTCAAAATAAGTTATCTACATAATTACATATTATGTACATAACAGTATAACTAGAATCTTAAAAAGAAACAGCGCAATTTAAAATAAATAAGCGTTATACCCGGATTTGCACGATTTTTCAATTTTTTGGTTGATTAGACCTCGTTGGCATAATTTGCCAATAACATACATAAAAATTTTATTTTTTCAAAAAAGTAAGTTTAGAAAATTCAACAAATAAAAATATTTTTCGAGACCGAGACCGAGAGTCTCGTTACCTTGGTCTCGATCTTGGTCTCGGTCTCGATAGGTAAGTCTCGGTCTCGGTCTCGATGCTAATTTCCAGGTCTCGGTCTCGGAGACCGAGACCATAGTCTCGCGAACCCCTAATCAGAGGCTCGCGAGAGATCAAAGAAGACCCCGGCACAAAAAAATCCCTCATCCAGTTTCTTGTAAACCTCCCCGAGAAAACTAGCAATCACGGTCTCAGTCGACCTGCCCGCGAGAAAGCCATGATGAACCCTATTCGGTATGCCGTAGCTTCGGACAAAATCGATTACTCTGTTATAGATCAGTATCTCCAAGATTTTCGAAACAATATTTAGTACAGTTACCGGTTTATAATTCTCAGGACTTGTGAGATCTTGTTTTTATAAATAGGTGAAACCGCCCCAATTTTTAACTTACTAGAAACATTTCCATTAATAGCTTCATCCACACTCACTAGTTATCTACTATTATCTACAAAACAGCCGACGTTTTTATAATGATCTTACTAATTTGGACATTTAGGATCTCATTACATAAATATGGGCCTCAACCTTATGTTCATATTCGATTTCAATCACAGTCACTACTGGACGATTGTATTGGAATTTATCAACAACCACCGAGTAGAGTAGAAGTAGTCTACAGAGTGCCTATCCGTCAAACTTTGATAGAAAACTTATCCCTCAGAACCTGCGCAATGGTCAAGGCTATTATTTCAATCAGGCAGTGGGCAACGCAAATTTTCCTGGCTTCGCTCAGTACAAGTCTCAACATCATGAACATGATGAATATAATATTTTCACAATTGACTTCTCAAATATAGCCTTTTTTACCAGCAAATTCCATCTTCTAAAACGCTGCTGGTCATGAATCTGTTCAAAATCCAGATAGGTAATGCTTTATCCTCGTTGGTAGACCATACTGATCGATTGGATAACTGCCAAATTTCACCACTACGTAGAAAACTTCCAATGCAAAAATATGGATATACGAGTCTGGACATTGGTCGCTGGAATCTATACTACGATGCATACCAAAAGCTAATATAAAAGAACCTAAAGTTATTAACTAGTACTGGTACCTGGTCATTAGAGTTGAGAGATTTATATGGTGACGCCGTACTTTGTAATGAAGAAGGGAATCTGTCGATTAAAAAAGGAGGAAGGGCAAATCCGAAATGATTTTGAGTATGGCTGTTGACAAGTACCTAGGGGACTGAAATAAAAGCAGAGGGGTATCTACTTAATATTATTGAAATAATATTGCCAAAAAAACAACCTATTTACCTTAATACGGTATTTGTAAGCTCAAAGAAGTGTTACTAGAAATGATGCTTTTTCAAACCACGAAGACGGCGTATCTGAAGACTGGAAACTTAATGAATGCCATCTTCTAACACAATTATATTTTAAGAAAAGAAAACTAGTTTTTAAATAAACCTTCGTTCCTATGTGAACTAACTCTAAATAAAAGTCTATAAGTCTTGGTTTAACCCAAACTAACCATAGCCATTTTTTGAACTCGTTCGTTTCAGAAGCAATTTAGTACGTGTTTTTTGGATGCGGGCATCGTATAATGACGATAACATAAGATCTTCCCCACATCCTTTAAATTAGTTATTCTATTCGGTTTGGTTTGCAGGCTTTTTGATATAGATATATAAGATTTGTCTTCTTTTTCAACATAACATGTTGTCAGATCGTTACCCATTCATTGGGCTTCCACCGTCGTATCTTCTTTTTTTTTACGTCGAACTCAAGAGCATTTAATGCTGCATGAATCATATAACTATTACATTCTGAGCTGGTTAGGATGCATAACCACCGAATATTAATCGTTAGTTAATATTCGGTGGCATAACTACGTTGTATAATACGCATTATTAAATGTAACAATATGATTTTAATGGTTTTAATGTTTAGTCTAGATTTCAAAATAGGAAAAAACGGTAGTTAATAATATACGGGTGATTAATATTTCACATAAACATGTTTTATTATTCAATCGTGTGTTTATGCCTGTAACTGTCTACTCACCGGGCAGATTAGTTATTGCTAACAATTAAATCTAATTTATTGATAATATGGGCATCACGATATGATTTATTTAACTATTTGGTTAAAGTTTAATGTAGCCTAAGACAATGTATATTAATTAAAAAGTTAATTAAATGCCTATAAGGCATAAAAAGTTAATTAAATGCCTATAAGGCATATGTATGAAATATATGAGTATGTGCGGTAGCACGCAGGTTGCTAACCATAGAAAACATAATTATTATTACATATATACTTTTCAGCGATCAGTTGTTTTGATGGTCACCCATCAAATTATATTTTACGATTGTGCAATAACAAATTCTAATCAAGTAGGTACTACCCTTTTTAACATTTTGATTCCCGTATCTTTCTATCGGGCCGGAATTTATAGTTTTATAATTACATATACGTAAAAAAGAAAAATAGTTTGCACTGGAAAAAAAAAACTGAAGCAGTCATAGTAGGCCATAAAGTGTATTCCTATCAATATTGCGCATGTCAGAACCGCTCCCGGTTCCCGTCAACACCTAGATAACATTTCCCGGCTTGATCATGCGCAATTTGAGCAGGGAAACTCAACTGCCAATCAAATCGTTAATGCTTCAATTTTTAATATTATGGGAATACGATACTAAATGTAGTATTAAGTATATGCTAAGTTAGAGAACATAAATTTTAAAAAATATCAATGCTATTAATTTATGCTGGGAAAAATCTGTCAATTAATTCTGATCTAGCGATCCAAAATACTTAATTATATATAGAGTAGCGGAGGGTAATATGGAATACTGTTGTTTTTTATTATAGCAATAAAATCTTTTAGGGATAGTATAAAGCATTAGAAACCTCATTGAGTATTATATAAACTATCTATCCAAGGAAATAAAAGTATACACATCCAAAAACTTTATAAATTTTCTTAATTTTTTAAGTTTCATAAAGAAAATACATTTTCACGTTTAAAAAAAATGGTCGGGTAATATGGAATACCCCTATAGGTCAATATGGAATAGTGCTTAAACTAAAAAAACTATACTTATAAAAGCGTTTTATCGACAGAAATCACAAATGTAAATATCCTTTGGAATGTCAGCGCATAATTCATGAGCCCAAAGTTCGTACCTTGCGCACTGGATCCAAATTTCTCCCCTTAGCGGGCAATATGTAATACTATTCCATATTAGCCGCACTTAGTGGTTTTGAGGTTAGGACTTTGTGAAAATGTTTAAACTAACATTAATGTCCAATAACTACACCTTATATTAATCTACAGTCCTTACCTGTCCTTCCAATGAAAACGAGAATAGAAAAACACCAACTAATTCAACAAAAACTAAATTTTTGTTAGGCCCGACAAAAATTCTACATGGTTGAAAAACGACTAACACAGGAAAAGCTCTTTAAAGAACAGTGACAGAACGATATGCGTGGTTGGGTTATATATATATATATATA
>MU182030.1:519850-570968 GCA_016904865.1 Pissodes strobi
ATATATATATATATATATATATGAATGTATATATGAATTTACGTGCTATGAAGCAATACAAAGTGCGAAGAGAGGCTAACAGGCGAGATTTCAAATCTCTTTACCAATTTGAAGAAAAAAATGTAAATTGGATGGCAACCTACTTTTTGGGAGAAAATCATGAAAGAAAAGGAGGCGCTCTTTCTCCAAACCATAAAATGAAGGTTTTCTTGAGGTACGTGGCCAATCTTGGATTTCAAACGGGAGTTGCAGAAGAACTGGGAATTGATCAGTCGACTGTTTCAAAAACGATTTCATCTGTTATGAATAAAATACTTGAAAAGGCTCATTCTGGATTAAATTTCCGTCAACACTACGCACACCAAACGTTGCAAGAAACATTTCAGTTTTCCAGTGCTATCGGTGCAATTGATTGCACACACATTCAGATTTTGAAACCAGATCAACATGTTGATGAATACATCAACAGAACGAGATTGACAACTTTAAATGTGCAGGTAACATGTAACTAATTAGAAATGTTTACAAATTGGAGTAGATGCTAATGCTCCGATCTTCTACTCTAAGCTTTTACGTGGAGCATTTGCTCATGCTCATGAGTACTTGCCTTCTTTTTTTCACACAGGCTATGTCTCGTTCTGCTTTGTTATGATCAAATATTATTGGTGCTGCCAAATCATCAAAACAACCGAGGTCTTGATGGTTGAATTCAATTTTGGCATGTTGACGAATATTAATGACGTCAGATATAAACCGTCAATGACATGGCGTTTTTAGGTTTTAGTGTGATCATCTTTATTTAAAAAGCTTCCTTTCCTACGGCTCAAACCAATTAACTTCAGTTGTTTCTTATTATTACTGTGCGTGAGTGAAATGCATTTGCTCTATTGCAAAACGTGTAAATTTAGATAAAACGTGAATTGTATTAAAAAACGGACAAGAAAGGTACTTCTAAGCAAATATTTTAATATTAATTTGGTAGTATATTTGTCTAGACATGGCATGTGGTAAGTACTCTATTATTCATTAGCCGCCAGACAATGCGCTACCAACCACTGATAATATCTGTACCACTACGCTATGTCCAACAATCAATATATTTAGCATATCGTCTACTAATATAGGTATCACATAAATTAAAAATAAGATATGTACACATCTTCAAAAAATAATGTACGCTGACCATATGTCACAGGGCCACTTATTGAAATACCATAGAAAGCCGGAACTTTACTTAGGATTTAATCATTTTGTGCTGCCCTAAAAGCGACTAGCTTGTTCGATTTTTGACAAATTTGATGTAGGGTCTGTTGGCGAGCATGTAATTTGGAGAACTCTAAATATCGTAAAAAAGACACAGTTTAGCGGTTGATTGCACACTAGAGCAAGTCATAAAATGCTTGTTCTGAGAAAATAAATCTTATAGCATTAGTTGGATGTATTTGGTGAGTGTTGGTTTAAAACTCAGTTATACAAGTAACATTACACTAGATATTCTTAAAGTGATTATTATTAGCTAAATATTTTTAAAGGCCTTGTATTCATGTTATAAGATAGGTTAGTAACTGGGCTAAAATATCACATTTATATTTTGAGGTTATTGCCTCTCCTATTCTTTTCAGGCACCGTCGTTATTTAGGACTAGTTGGCGGAATTCATAAGGACAGTTGCCACCCTACCCGAGATATTTATTTAAATGTTACTAAATTGAATGCATTTAAAGGTGGCAATAATAACTTTGTTAAATATCTCGTATTATTTTCAGATAAAATGCCGAGAAAATACATAAGGATTTCGAAAAGAGCTCAAATTCCCCAGGGCCAAGAGAGAAGCAATTCAAAGCAGATCCAAGGAAAAGGCTACCCGAGAATTTTAGATTCCAAGCAGAACATTCGCGAGATTTTACCTCGAAGTAACACCTGACTGACCTCCCAAGAAAATAATGCCTTACCCAATATTCAAGTAGGTTATGCCAAATCAAAAAAAGTTTTAGACGATCAACAGGAGATCGAATTAGTAAAATATATTACTAAAGCTGCCGATATTTATTATAGTTTAGCACCGAACGAAATAAAAAAGATTGCAAATGAATATACACTATACTTAGATATTCGCGAATCCCTATTCGTGGAACACCAACGAAACGGCCGGAGTAGATTGATTCATTGTCTTTCTTCAAAGAAACCAAAGAATATCTATCAAAACACCAGAAGCTAGCTACCAGCTTATCTACCAATATAAACCTACAGATACTTTTAAAAAACAAAGTTTTAGAGTTGAGGAAATTTGGAATATGGACGAAACGGATGTGACAACAACTCAAAATTCCGATAAAATAGATGCCAGAAAAAGTTACAAACAGATGGGACGGATGAAGCTACAAGAAAGAGGTATTTTAGTTACCATAGCTTGTGCTGTATCAATTTTATCGGCAACGCGGTTTCTCTTTTTTATATTTTCTCATGTATAAGAACCATTTTGTTCGAAACGGACCTGCTGGAAGTGTATGTGCTAAAAATTCAGCGGCATGGATGAAAAAGACGCTTCGTTGTTATATTTTCTTATATTTTATGGCACATGCGAGGTGCTCCAAACATTGATCGAATGATAGCCCCAAAGAAAATTGACTACTGAACTACAGCCATTGGATACATCAGTATGTGGTCTCCTGAAAAAAAATATGTAAACACTGCGTGCGGTGGCTGGATTAAAAATAATCCAGGAAAGGCTATGGCCATATATGACATACCAGGAATTGTGGAAAAAACTTTACTCTCGCCGCTACACCTACTAATATAATATCAGGTTTTTGATCAAACTGGATTTTTTTTCCTTTAAACGAAATGTTCTTGACGATTCTGAATTTAATTAAACCTGGTTTAGGTACAGACCGACCGGAACCACTAGAACCAGAAACTGAAGCACTTAAGCATTCAACTCCAGAACCTCCAAAACCAAAATGTAGCGAAGAAGGTGAGAGTAATAACAAGAAAAAGATCGTGCAGGGCGAAGAAAGTCTATTATTGCCAAATGAAAATACCTACTCCTCTTCCATTTTATAACTGACACTCCGGAAAAGCAGGCGTTAGAAGAAAAACAAAAGGATGCAGTGAAAGCATAAAAGGATGCAGATTAAAAAAAAAAACAAGCGCAAACCAAAGAAAACGTTTGAATTTTAATCAGAGAAAGACCAGGAAGAATAGTTCTGTTTGGTGTGCGTAGAATCACTTAAAAATAGTAGATCTGGGGAGCTAATGGATACAATGTTCTTTGTGCCAGTTGTGAGCTCATGAAAAGCATGGCAAGCACAGGACTATCGCAGATGTATGTATGCCATAATTGTGAATCGGATTAATATTAATTTGTTTATTTCTACAAAACTTTTATTTTTCGTCCTTTTCATCGCAACCTTAGCAAATCCAAATACCTTACAACCGAAATAGTCTGGTTATACGATTTTCAAAAAATCGGTCCGCAACAATCTTCCTAATTAAATGATGCTACAAAAAGTAATCAAACAATTTGCTAAATTATCAATATGATTTCGTCCCGAAAATATACCCTGTTTGCCATTGAGTGCTGCAGTATGCCATATGCCACACGGGTACTAACAGCTTTCATGAAGCGAGGGGTGAATATTATTTTTTCTCGATTCCTGAATAATCATAATGGGTTAGCTAACGAGATGATAGTCATCTATCCTAGAATTTTCTCATTTGCCTGAACATTCGATGCTATAGATATCCAAAATGTATTTATTTAATTCAAAATGTTGTAAAAGTGTTCTTGATGTAAAGCGAAGATAATATATGTGCTTGATTCATTTGTTCATATAAATTCCTCATGACTGCGAAATTTAGTTTTAAAATCTGATATAATGACGGGGGTTAGTAAATTTACAGACTTCCTAGGGAAAGGAAAAGTAGAACCACAGCTTATTCACTACCAGCTAGTCAACTCTACCGAAATCGGAAAGTTGGAGTGTCGGGCACTGCGCCTACCTGGCAGTGCCCTGAGCGGTTCAGTTCGACAGTCTCGTGATTTTTCAAGGCAATGTAATGATACGGAGCGAACTGAATTTAAAATTTCCGCTTCAAAATCCACGACAAATTCGTCCGAAGCCACGGCTATCGCCCTAAAAAGTCGGGAAATTTCAGATTTTCATACAATTTTGCCATTTAAAATCGTTTTTAAACGGATTTTAGACGATAAATAAGCATATTTTAAATTAAACGAACTGTCAAAAGTATTATTCAGATGCCCAGATGTTTAAAACAATATAAAATCATGGCCCTCTTCTAAAATTTGCACTTGACGTTCCCAAATCAAAGGATGCCGCCGCAAGATAAGTAGCTGGTAGTGAATAAGCTGTGGTAGAACTGTAAATCATCCCGAACCGCCTCCACGAAGAAAATGATTAGATGTAGATGACTGCTCAAAAAATATAGTAAGGATATGTTCACGAAAATCTGCCCAATAATGGAAAAAGCAAACTGTGGAAAGTGCTGAAGCATTTTTTTTTGGGAAAAACAAAACCGGTACTTATTGACAGAAAAAAATTATATGTTGGAGAATTGACAATATTTGCGGTACATTAAAAATCACCGCAGAGAAGGCACATACTTTTTCTACCTGGATGGAATCTGGCTCAATAAAGGATAGACGTTGCGAAAAATATGGCACCATAAAAACATTATAATATTATGTCATGCATTCATTCTAACAGGGATTGGCGACGCGACGCGACGTGATTGAAGCCACATACTAATTATTACCCATATTAGATGTTAATAAATTTATAGAAAGAGGTTTGTTCCATGAAGAAATAACGGCAGATTACTTTAAAAAATAATTTTCTCAAATGATATCATATCCGACTAGTGCAAAAATTCCCGGCAACGTCGGCCCGAAACAGGTTCTTTGATTTACTAAAAGAGGAACTTCTATCAATGAAAAAAATGGTGTGTGCTTAAGACTACAGGACCGAAGTGAAACTTCAATGGCATCAAAAGTTGTTCAAAAAAATAGCATTTACCTATTAAGTCCTAGTTTATATGCATAAGAAACTTAACAAATAATGCTTAATAGGGTGTGTGATATGTACATAATTTGCATAGAATACAAAAATGAGGAAAATAATCCGAATAACTGCGATATGAACAGAATATACTTACCACAAGACTTCAATGTTTAAAATAAAATTCAATATTCTTCTAAATTCTCCGATCCTGGCGCATTTTCTCCGCTTCAAATCGTTTTTAATGAAATTTTAGACAAATAAATCTACTTACGCACCGATATGCTAAAAGTGAAATTATACCTGGAAATCTGCCATAAGTTCGACCGAATCTTCACGTAATCACTAAAAAATATTAAAAATTTACGATCCTTTCTAGCCTCTAATTATTTTCAAAGTAATTTCAGGCAATTGAGTGTATAAATCTACAAATTTTAACATAAACGTCAAGTCATAATATTGGAAGACGCATTCCTTCCAATTTTTCATAATGTATCAAAAGCAATCTACTCAAACTCGTAAAAATGCCGAAGTACGTAAACCTTGAGAATTTTTTACGATTTTCTGCATGTTTCCCTTTAACATCGATTTTATCATATTTCTCGAACTCATGGGGAAAATTGTTTGTTTGAAAATATGCGTTACCTGGTACGTACGATTTAAGTAAATTTTTAAAACCGAAAATCAAAAAATCACTAATTCGGCATTTTCAATAACTTTTTTGGGAAGTTGTATTTAGTGTTGCTCCCGATTATTCCGTTTTTCAGTAACAAAATATTGTGTGGTAACGTCTGGTGTCAAAACTCGAAACGGCGAAAGTTTAAATTCAACTAGCTAGCCCTGTATAAAACCCAGATAACACAGACATATCCAAAAGACATCCGTTGGATGTCCTGCGGACGACCACCCAAAAATGCATGAATGTCCATTGGACATCCAGATTAAGTTCTGAGGATGTTCCATGGACATCCATTGGCTATCCCGTTGGCACAGCTCTGGAGCATTTCTGGATGTCCAAATTATGTCCATAACCTACCCGTTAACTAACCAGTTATGAAATACTTTTGGACATCCTATGGATGTCCATAAGGCATCTAAATATAGGCCATTGGTGGAATACTCTTGGACATTCAATGGATATCCATAAGGCATCTATTTACAGACCATTTATGGAATACTCTTGGACATTCAATGGATTTCCATAAGGCATTTATTTATAGACCATGGAATTCTGTACTATTTTTAAGTTGTTGATTTAAAAACAGCAAATATTCTGTTGGTTGTTTAAAGTTATTTTTCTTAATCTATATCATCAACATAAATTTAAAACTAAATATTTCAAACAAAAAATGAAATTTAGTGAAAAATATATGGACATCATTGCAATTTTAAGATGTTACTTTTTTGTTATAGATCTTTTCTTAAAACTGTCAATACACATATTAAAGGTTACATATAAACCTTAACAAACCTCATCTAATTGATTGCTAGATATATAGTTTTCTAAATAAATAATTAAAAGATTAACAACCAAATATGATTTTTATTTTTTTAACAGTTTTGAACAGTTAGAGCCTTTTTTCAGATTTTTGGAGTGTAATAAGAACATTAAATTTGTAGATTGTTCCTATTACCCGTGGCGCCTTCATATAACAAACGCGTAGCCTAATATAAGGAATGTTCTTATTAACAATAAGAGGGTAATAAGAACATCGTGGTGGGTTAATCAGAACTTAGATGGTTTCATTGTCTTAAATAGGATTATTCAGACCATGGGATTTTTTTGGCTCACAAATAATCATATTACCTTGCAGTTTTACGGATACTTTCATATTACGCTTATGTCTTTTAATTATTATTAAAAGTAAAACCATTAAAATTTTAAACCTATCATTATCCCAGGCTCCTCTACCTAAAAACATTTTTTTATATAAACAAAATTGACAAAGTTATTTTCTTTCCTTTGCTCTAGGCATCCACTTTTTGATGCTTGTTTCAATGTCCTTTTTAGTGGAATCCTTAAATTGTTAGAAAACAGCATCTGAAAAAAGATGTAAAATAGTAATTAACATCAATGGGTATATATAGGCTGATAAGTGGCAAATAAAATATAAGGGTTTTGTTTGTGTACAATAAAAGCCGAATCTGTTATTTGCAATTATTATCGCCCTTGCTTTTGTTCCAAATTTTCTGTTACTTTTGTTTGTCATATGTGACAACCAGGCATTTTAAATGGGAATCTCAAAATCAGGTATGCTGTAGGTAAAATTTGACGTTATCTAGGCCATCGAAAAAGGCTTAAATAGAACTTTAAAGGGGGCTACAACCATGATGATGTTGCCCTACGATTTTTTTTTATTGGAATTCCCATTTTATAGCAAAAATCATAATATATACAACAAAAAATATTCCTTTTGGATAATTATTGACGCCATATTGAATTTTTGACAATAAATTATTGACACATTGCGATTCCCTAATTTTGTGAAAGAATTAAAAGTTTCTGTAAAATGAAATAAATATAGTAAAGGAACTATAAAATAGGAAGGTAATATAAAACAGATTAAAACAAAAACTTGGTACCAAGTTTTTGTACGTACCTATAACAAAAAATATACCTATAACCGTTACTCAAACAACGCTATACCTAATAACTAACCCTCCGCTATTTAATATCTAAAAAACTAATAAAACCCAACAAATAATATATAATTAGGAATTTTACAAAGGAAATGCAAAATAGAATATATTAATTAATGAATTAAAATTAACACTTACCTATAAAGTCTGTTCCCGCCTTAATGAAAATGCCTGCGTCACGGGCTATATCGGAGATAATTATATTCACAATATTAACCAAACCACATTCATAGATGACACGAAAACTAATATCTTTTAAAAAATAATTTATTCTAAACTTGAACTATACAAAATGCGCTCTTCGTTGGGTCAGAGTGTCCCTATTATTTAAGGATCCTTTACACTCAACAGGCAATATAACAGAAACATCTGGCTCGAAGAGTCCATGGCGCGCCTAAAATAGACCCATTTTACGTGCTCGGCTCTTAACACATATTTCGAAAACGAATAAACTTAGCGACCTAAATTAAAAAACACTGGAAAGATAGCCCTGTTTCCTAGGGTTGCCGTGTAATAGTTTTTCCAAATTGTTTTTTTAATTTTTGAAATTTAGATAGTAATCTATGCAATAAATCGATATGTTTACAATTTTTTTCCTTAAAAATAGGGACCTAAATCAAAAATCGCTTACACGAGGGAAGTGGGCCGATCTTTTAGCTTTGCAATGATCCCAAAATAATATCGATTTGACAAAAATTACTCAAAATTCTATGCTAAGTCCCGAACGTCTGCAGCGCTTCACAAACCAAATATTAAAATGCATCAGTCACGTGCGTTTTATTCAAGGGGAGGAGCATGTGACCGTTTACTGCGGTCAGGACTGGACTTAAACGTAGCGGATTATATATATATTTTTGTGTTAAATAATATATTGGGTGCAAATCACTTTCACTATTCATGATTCTATAATCTGTAGGATTCAAGCAATAGATTTTCTCTTTTTCCGTTCATTCTTAGAATCCGTTTGTATTCGTTTATAAATCGGATCCGTTCGGCTAATTAATGAAAACATATATTTAAACAATATTATTTAAAAATATGTTTTCATTAATTAGCTGAAAGAATCCAATTTATAAACGGATTCTAAGAATGCGAAGCTTAACCGGAACTAAAATGTTTTCCGTTTGTCATGCTTCAAATAAATATTTCGTATCAGTTCTGGTAGGCTCCAACCAGTTATTAATTCCCTAAAATAATGCATCATCGGTCTGTGATTTACGAGCACGGACAAAAAAAACGGCGGGGGCGGCTTGTTCGACATCAAAAGGGTCGGTCAACTTACTTATTCATTGTAGGTACTCGGCGCCGCACCATCCACCTGCATACAATAAAACGGTCTAAATTTGAATACCGCCCTTATTGTCATTTGTTGTCGATTGTTCGTCTTGTAGTAGTCTTGTCAAGTTCTTACAAACTTTTTTCTGTTTCCCATTGTGTGTTGTTATTTACTTTTACGTAACAATTTTGACTACATTGAACTTAGTGCTTAGTTTAGTGATCAAGATCAACTCTTGTGCCGCGCCGGCCTGGACTTTCTGTTTCTACCTTAGTGCCTAGTTTAGTGTAGCGATATAAACTGCTTTATCATGGAACCTGATTATCGAAAAGGAGCAAAATCAAAGTTGCGTTTGTGTGCACGTCGAAAAAAAGGGAATAACATCGCTAAATATAATGCGTAAGTTTTTTTATTGACAACCTCAAGAAGCACCATATTTTTTAAGAGCGCTCATTCCTTTTGAAGAGCGGGAGAAGTTACTGCATATAACTAAATGTAAAATATTTAGAATGATGTGGTTACAAGCGTTCAGCTTTTTGAAAAGATGGGAAAAATGGTTTGTTTTTCGGATAATTTTTTAAGTTCTCTGGATAGATAAACAAATTTCTGAGGTTTTTTTTTATTTCTTGAAAATTTGAAATATTAAAGTGTTACACTTTGAACTTAGTTGAAATTCGTCATTTTTCTACTTTTTAACTTCATGCACTGGGGTTATAGGCCATTATAAACCAAAACCAAAAAAAAAGAGAACCATAGAAAAATATTTTTTATCCGATCGGACGAAAAACTATACCTTTCCGATGTGTTTTCTCACCACAAAAGCCATGATTCCAGTATATTGTTTTCGTTGCTTGGCAACATGCAATAACTGTATGTACAACATTTCCGTCCTACCGTCCTAGGCCGGGAATATAACATTTCTGTCATATTTAAACACCTTGTTTGTGGTTTCCCTAGTTACGTAATAAACTCCAAGCTCGCTCGATTCATAACTTGATATTATGTTGAGTTTAAATTTAAAACACTGTTTTTATTTAGAGTAATATTTGGCTCTATTTTTATAAATACGTATTCTAATTAATTCCGATCGGATAAAAAAGGGTATGTGCAACTCGTAGGAAAAGCACATTCCTGGACTCCTGTGTTGCTGGCCTCGGCTGCGCCTCGTCCAGCAATTACCACAATCGTCCAGGAATGTTTTGCTTTTTCTCCTAGTTACACAATATACTATTTTAAATTAATTTTAAAACCGGAATATAAGAAACCATTTCATTATTGATATCTTTTCAAAAGTGGAAGAGCAGTTTTCGCAATTTTTATCGAGGGGATGATTGCTCTTAATCTTTTTATTTTATTTACTTTTTTATTTAATCTTGACAACCAGTTGTTTTAAAATATAAGTCAAAATAGTAATAACCAATTTAGGCATATTGAGTAAAAAAAACTCCTAGGTTTTTGAATACCCGTATGTTTATCAAAACAATACATGAATATTTTTATTATATATCTACAAAAGATCAAGAATTCAAAATCAGTCGAATTCGGTAAAATTTTCGAGATTTTATAACAATCACTACTAACCCAAACAAAAAATGCTATTTTTATGGGAAACCGTCATATTCGATGACGTGATAACAGGCATAAATATTGCATTTTTAGCAGGTTCACCCAAGTTCAAGATAATTACAATCACCAATACATCTAAATTAAAATTTGTAGTCCAATTTTAACATTTTATATGTCCAGCATGAGCCAATGGAGTTGAATGGAGTTTTTCTCATTGGAGCTTCGATCTTTGCGACCAGATTTTTTGGTATGAAATATTCAAAAAAGATCTTGCATCGATTAAATAGAGCATTTCACAACTAACTTGCAAAATTCAAAAACTTGAATGTTCTCCCAAATTGGCAGACATTTTTTTTATTTCAAGATTCAAAAGTAAAAAGTTCCATATAACCATATGGAAATTTTAGCCTCACAGCTCGATAGTATGTTCGTTTGAAGCTTTTGAAACTGCTTTTGTTTTCCTCCAATACTTAGGTAATTTTTATGCAAGATAATTTTTTAAAAATGACGTTGACAAATTCCTTGTTTTTTGTTTTTACAAAGATTTTCAGAATCCTGCTATTGCAAATAAAATTTGATGTATTTTGTTTTGTTCAGGCGGGCCTTTGTTCTTTTCACGAAAATTGTGCATTTCTATTTTTGAGACTGTGTGCCTGGCCATCGGAAATATAGAGGTAGTTGCAAGAAGCCGTGCTAAATGTTTAATTCCAAAAAATCTGTTCACGAAGATTCAGGCTTCATTACAAAAACCGCATTCAGTTTCGTTAGCTAGCTATGGAAATATATCCAGGGTCCAAACAATTAATAAACAAATTAATCCTTCACTTTTAGAGCTCGTCGTGTTGATCTTCCTTGCCTGACCAAAAATATTTTATCATTTCCTGATAATGTTGAGTAAGTATATTTTGGAATTTATTATAAATAAATGTGAAAAATAATTTATTTAAATTATTAACTAATGTTACTTATTTTAGAAAGGGTAATGGACGTGAGACAACTTCCGTGAAGTCAAATGATCCGGAAGAAAATCGAAGTGTTTGTATGGATGAAGAACCATGCTGGTAAGAATAAAATAGAAATTATATCATATATCACTTTATACATTATGGCTCAAAAGCCTCCACCCCTCCGCTCTCCTAATTTTAGACATGTCCTAGAAAACAGCAAGATTTAGTTTGAATATATGAGACATACAATATTATTTTTTATTATATTAATAATAATAATAATATTATTATTAATAATAATAATAATAATAAAAATAACAATAAAAATAATATTCAAATATTTTTTTCAGCTCCAGGAACATAGAGGTGCTTAGTGTAGGAAATGAACCCTCTGAGGAATCCCCTAAATTACCACAAAAAAGAAAGGTGTAAGTTTTCTTAAGATTTTGTAAAAAAATATAAGTCTGAAACTCTGACAATAAAATTATCGATTTAAAATCGTTGATATCTCTGTTATTTTTAGAGATACGAAAAAAACTCTTGAATACAAAAGTTTTCAATACCAAACAGACCTATTTTTTCTATGAAATATATCTGGAAAATTACATATTTTACATGGAATTATTATCACCGATTTTTTTTTGCAGAGAGGTGACTATCGACGGATGTCGAATAGTATATCTGCAGCAGTTTATTGATTCCATGAAAAACCTTTCGAATCATTCGCCTTTATTTGGATGCAGCCTTGCAAACATGCGTATTGTGAATGAATTGAAAAAAGGTTTTGAGTCGAAACTCACATTTGAGTGTGATATGTGCAACTTTACAAAAACAATTTCTACTTGTCCAGAACAACCTGAAAAAGTTGACATAAACACTTCTACCGTTACAGCTGTAATGAATACAGGTGGGGGCTATACACAATTGAGAAACATTACCGGAGCAATGGACATTCCATCTTTAAGTTTTACGTTGTACAAGAAAGTGCATACACAAATATGTAATGCTTGGGAAGAAATCGCTTGGAGGTCTATGAAAGAGGCCGCTGAAGAAGAGGCAAGGATGGCTTTAGAATATAACAGTGTTGACATCAATGGAACACCGATGATTACAGTAGTCTGTGATGGAAGCTGGGCAAAACGATCCTACAGAGGTGGTGGAAATTATAATTCTCTCTCTGGAGTTGCTGCAATTGTTGGGGTAAAATCTGGTAAAATTTTATATTTGGGAGTAAAAAATAAATATTGTTGTGTTTGCCAAAGAGCTGAAAACAAAGGTGGACAAGCTGCTAAACATACCTGCTACAAAAACTGGAACTCATCTTCCACGGCTATGGAAGCGAGCATAATTGCAGAAGGATTTTGCTCAAGTTTGGAAATGTATAACCTTATTTACAATAAAATGATAGCAGATGGAGATAGTAGCTGCTACAAGAAAATTCTAGATAGTAGGCCTTATGAAACCTGTGTGGTTCAAAAAATAGAATGTACTAATCATTTGCTGAGGAATTATAGCAGCAAATTACGGGAGCTTTCTAAAGTAAAAGGCGTTCCTGGGGCTTTGAGAAATATTATTTCAAATAACATTTTGCGATGCAGAACAGCTGTGGCAAAAGCAGTTCAATACCGGAAAAAAGAAGAAGGCCTCAGTGAGGAGGAAAAAATTAGAAACCTAAGGAAAGATATAATTAACAGTATAAGCCACATATTTGGGGAGCATAAAGGCTGTTCCGAATTGAAATATTTTTGTCAAAAGATAGAAGCTGATAAAAACAATTATATGTCGGATTTTCGAACATTTGCCATTGAGGAAAAACTAATGGAAGCCGTGCGCTATTTAGCAGGACATTCCAGAACCTTGCTGGAAAACGTTAACACTAACATTGTGGAACAATTCAATGCTAACATTGCACAAAAAGTTGGAGGTAAACGAGTAAATTATATTCTTAGAAGATGTTATCAAGGACGCTGTTTTTCTGCGGTGGTTTCAAAAAATACGAAAAGACCGCTGTATAATATATTCAAGCACTTGAGTGGGGGACACAGTCCTGGAAAAAATGTGAAGAGAATTGAGCAGTTAAAATTAAATAATCAAAAGAAACATTCTCAGTCCAGGAGGAAACTAGTATTCTCTGCTAGCAAGTCAAGTGAACCAGATGCTAATTATGGAGAAAATTGTCAAAAGCCAGATCTGGATCAACAAGCGTTTGAAGATTTAAAAACGGAATTATTAAAAAAGTTGAATAAATCCGAAGCTGAGTATAGACAAATAGAAATTAATACTCGTCTTCAAGCGGATTCTGCTGAATGGAGGCAGTATAGAAAAACAATGTTAACATCTTCCTTATTTGGGAAAATTTGTAAAATGCGTCCAACAACAAGTTGCGCATCTACCATTACAGATATCTTGTATAAAGAATTTTTTTCTAAAGCTACTGCCTGGGGAAAAAATAATGAAGACAGGGCAAAAAGATCGTTGGAATCAAGATTTGGTTTCAATATTTCTGATTCCGGTCTTGTGATAAACCAAAATTGGCCATTTCTTGGTGCTTCTCCGGATGGTATCGAGGAAAATTCGGGATTCCTAGTTGAAATCAAATGTCCCTTTTCAGCAAGAAACCTGACCATTAAAGAGGCTATTTCAAAAAAATTAATACAATATTTGGAAGTAGACGGTGAAAATTACAAATTGAAAAAAAAATCACAATTATTATTATCAGGTTCAGGGCCAATTAAATATAGCCCTCAAAGAAAAATTTTATTTTTCGGTATGGACTCTTAGAGAAATTATTTATTTAGAAGTTCCAATCGACAAAGAGTTTTTCGAAAAATCAATGTTACCAAAGCTTGAAAAGTTTTATTTCAATTGTCTCTTGCCTGAAATAATTGATCCAAGACACACAAGAGGCATGAAAATAAGAGATCCAACTTATATTATTGAGGCTCAAAAAATTAAAGATAAAAAATTCTACACCCCTGAACGAGCCCCTGAATGAAAACTATGTTGTTTTAAAAAGTAACTATACGTTTCAATTATAATGTAAGCTAATTATATAAAGTAAAGTTCTTCTATTCTTAGTTGGAAGGTCCAAATTGAAATTTTTGTAGTTCATATCATATGACACACTTTATTATTGGCTTCTCAGACAATCGTGATAAAAGTCTCTGCATAAAAAACACTACTTAGTAGTACAGTGTGTCCCCGGATCGACGCATGAATAAGTGAAAAAGACTGAAAATGTTCAGTTAAAATTTCGCCTTCTGGGGTTCAGCCCTGCTTGTAGAGAATCTAATTTTTGCTATGATTTTAGTTTCAAAAATCGAGTATGCCTTGGAAATTTACAAAATGGTTATTTTTTCCCACTAGTAACCTGCTTTTTCTGTAGGAGATACGACAACATGTTATTAAGAAAAGTTGTTCAGAAAGGAAAATTGAGTAAGAATACAAAATTTCAAACTTTGATATTTTGCCTTATTTCTTCTTTCTTTTTTAATAAAGTACAGGTAACTTCCATGTTAAACATATTGAAAATTTTCGTTAAAAAAAGTTGTTCAGAATGATACATTATCGAAGTATGCAAAATTTCAAGAAGATCAGTTTATTTTCTTAAAAAAAAGAGAAGAATAAGACAAAATATCGAAGTAGGCACAGCCTTTGAAACTTTGTACTCTTACTCAATTTTCCTTTCTGAACAACTTTCCCTAATAGCATTCTGTCGTATCTCCAACAGAAAAAATACTTTACTAGTGGGAAAAATAAGCTTTTTGTATGTTTACAAGACATGGATCTGAATTTTTCGAAACTGAAATTATGGCTCAAATTAGTTTCTATCCAATCAGGGCTGAACCCCAGAAGTTTAAATTTCAACTCAAACATTTTCAGACATCTTCACCTATTAATGCGTCGATCCGGGCACGCACTGTATATGATGTGCAAAAAAGATATGATTTTTTTAAGTAAAAAGTTATCGGATATAAAATCTTTGAAACAGCGAATTTAAAAGCCATCATAATGCAAGCAAAAACCCTACAACTTTTTTCAAATGAGGTACAGCTTTTTAATAAACTGGAGTCAAAAATTGGTACCTAATTTATTAATTTTTTTCATTGTTTGCCATCAGTTTATTGAACAACTGTCCTTCGTACGTAAAAACTTAATAAACATTTTTTGTTTGTTTTTGATCCATATATTTTTTTTTCCTAAGACCAATAATTTTTTCTGAGAAACCAAAAACAAAAAGGTTTCCCATATTTTACGAACTTTTTGGAGGGCACTGTATAAGCTCACCAAATAACAAAGGAAAACACAAATTTCGAGTAAATTTTTTTCCAAATATAAGGATTTTTTTTAATTGTATTTGTGTTTTATTGATATTATAGACTGAAATTAAATATTCCCACCTGCATTTTCTAGTGAAAATACTATTTTTTTGCAATTAATTAATAGGTTTGACTTATCACCTAAAAATATCGAGAAAATTAAATTATTATTGATTTTATTTAAGCCTCATCTTTATGAAATGAGAAAATATTTTTTATCCGATCGGACGAAAAACGACACCTTTCCGATGTGTTTTCTCACCGCAAAAGTCATGATTCCAGTATTTTGTATTCGTTGCTTGGCAACTTGCAATAACTGTACAAGAATAGAAAATAACTGTCCGGGAATATAACATTCCCGTCCTAGGCCGGGAATGTAACATTTCTGTTCTATTCAAACGCCTTGTTTGTCAAATCGACGTCTATCAAAAGCAACATTTAGATGTTATTTCCGTAGTTACGTAATAAACTTCAAGCTCGCTCGATTCAAAACTTGATATTATGTTGAGTTTAAATTTAAAACACCGTTTTTATTTAGAGTAAGATTTGGCTCTATTTTTATAAGTACGTATTCTAATTAACTTCGATCGGATAAAAAATAGTATGTGCAACTCGTAGGAAAAGCACATTCCTGGACTCCTGTGTTGCTGGCCTCAGCAATTACCACAGTCGTCCAGGAATGTTTTGCTTTTCCTCCTAGTTACACAATATACTATTTTTACTCTTGGTAAGCATTTAATTTTTTTCCCCAAGGTATTGACATAAGAAAATATGGACTTGAAGCAACGTACAGGCCCGGAAGTATTTCCCAAGATTAAAAAGAAGGAATACTAAAACACCCGTTTTCGCGTTTTTTTAATACGAAGTTTTTTCTCGGAAAAAATTGCGAAAAATACGATATTATTTTCCTTGTTTTTGTGGTATTTTTTTAACATTAACAAACACATTAAAAAATATGCAAAAATAAAAATATTTACCATTCGTATTCTCTACACTAGTATATAAAAAAAATTGTGGTTAAGTCGTTTTTCCCTTACTTTGGCTGGTCATTAACCCAGAATAGGTGTATTCTTCCCATAAATTTGGAATTATATTTTCCAGAAAAAGCTACTGCTATACAAAAAGAGTTTAATTTGCTCTTTCTCATAGGAACCTTACTTTTAAAAAGTTTCAAACATAACCTTCAAAAACACGTGTTTTTGGGTTTTTCGAGAGGAAGTTTAGTTTCCATTGAAAAAAATGTCAAAAATAAATATGTTTTTATTTTTTTTATTTTATTTTCTTATCCAGTTTTCCTGGTACGCTCCAGGAAAAATCTGACTTCACTTCGGAAATCCCCAACCGCGAAAACGCCTATATCACAAATGAAGATATTCCCCTTTTTTTCGTTTTTTTTTCCCAGGAAAAATTTTAGGTCATATATGAAGTCCCCGTTCCCGAAAACCCCCTTATACCGAATTTGAACTCTCCACGGCATATCATTTAAAACTTACAATTTTTAAGGGAGGAGTGGGGGGATCGAAATTATAAATCTGCTTTTTGGGATCATGGCAACCCCTACCATCCACCTATCGAATATGAACACGATCGAAAAAAAAGTATATTTTTTCCCCAAGAGGAAAAATAGGCGTCTCCGTTTAAAAAAAATACGGAAGCAAATTTTTTCAAATTATAGAAAACGAATTATTACTGATTTTAGGGAATCAAATCGCAGCAGGCTTCCTCAATTTAGGGCCACAGAGCTATACAGGGTCAAAATGTTCATCAAAAATTAATTATCATTCTCCAATTTTGCCCAGCTCACGTTCTCTGTTGATGATTTACCCAAATTTATAACGATAAACAAAGGGAATATTTAAAACAATTATCAGCTCTTATATATTTTCAATCATACATTCTGCCCATTCCAACAAGATTTCTATACTTTATAACCGACAGCCCACTCGGTTTATAATTGTTGTTAACGCTCATCTCATCAATTCCAAGCCGCGCGGCCGAACAACATTCAATATTCAAAATATCATAATAATAACGGTAAATCGGTAAATACTAAATATGTACCTAAATACGTCCACCGTGAAATCGGAGTAGTGGGAGCGCGTTAGTCTCCACCCCACGCCGTAACGCCCGTGTACCCGACCCCGTAGCGCTACTCGAGCAGTCTACAGTGAACGGACTCCGTAAATCTAAATAGGTTGGGCTCTAGGAAACGCACTAGTTGGAACCGATGTCAAGGGTTGAATTCCAAGAAGGTGATTGCTCACATATGAAGGGTATAGGGGAGAAACGATCTAAGCGCTATTTCCATAGGAAACTTTTTTATTATTGATTTCACAGAAAATTTTATTCTTGATAAGAGTTGGTGCTTGGAAAAAAACTAATTTTGACAATGCCAAATTAAGTATAAGTTATACAGGGTACTTAAAAAATACAAAAATGATGGTTAAAAAACAAAAACTTTGGAATATCGGAAAACCTTCTACAGAAAAAATAAAGCTCCTATTAAGATAAAAATAAAAGTCAAATACTTCTTTTCAACAGTTCATCGTTAATGAAAAAAATAAGGACAAAATTAAGAAAAAGTTTTTTTTTCAATAATTGACATGGATTTTCTCCGCAACGGTGTACTTTTGGAAAAAATGTTATTTGACTTATCTTTATCTTAATAGGAGCTATATTTTTTCTGTAGAAGGTTTTCCGATATTCCAAAGTTTTTGTTTTTTTAACCATAATTTTTATATTTTTTAAGTACCCTGTATAACTTATCCTTAATTTAGCATTATCAAAATTAGTTTTTTTCCAAGCACCAAATTTTATCAAGAATAAAATGTTCTGTGAAATCAATAATAAAAAAGTTTCCTAAGAAAATGGCGCGGGCGCTTAGATCGTTTTTCCCATGTACCCTTCATATATATTACGCAACACGATTTCAGCTTGATACTTGTGAACACTAAATGGATTTCCACTGGATATCCATTTCTGGATGTTCATTTAATGTCCAGTAAATATACTCCATTGGATGTTCATTTGACATCCAGTTTATGACAATGATTTCTATATACATTTGTGGACACTAAATGGATTTCCACTGGATATCCGCTTCTGGCTGTTCAATTAATATCCAGAAAATTTAGTACATTGGATGTCCATTTTACATCCAGTTTATGACCATGGTTTCCATACATTTGTGGACACCAAATGGATTTTCACTGGAAATCCGTTTATGGATGTTCAATTAATGTCCACAAAATATAGTTCATTGGATGTCCATTTGTCATCCAGCTTATGACCATTATTTCTATATACATTTGTGGACACTAAATGGACTTCCATTGGATATCCGTTTCTGGCTGTTCAATTAATGTCCAGAAAATGTAGTCCATTGGATGTCCATTCGATGTTCCTGGACATCTGTACACATTTTGTACCTAAAACGGATATCCATTGGATGTCGAGTGTTATCTGGGAAGGCATCATCATTTTTTAAGTGTTTTCTTGTACGGTTCTTGGCTTAGATTCTCGCTAAGTGAACGGTTATTTTATAAAAAATTGCTTTTCTCGAAAAAAAAAACCTTCATTTTTTGACCTATAGGTATATTATATAAATCGCTATTTTTACATTTTCTCTACATTTTCGAAACAGAGAAGCATTTAAAGAGTTTTCTCCTAGATATTCTCTACCGAACTGCCATCTCAGTGTTTTGAATCCTTATTACTTTTTTGACACTAGAACGATCCAAACGGACCCATTTTTCGGAAATATACACGCCCAAAGAAATACTCGTCATTTTCCCATTCTCGCCAATTTCAATAGGGTCCGGAACACAGTCACAAAGAACGTGTCCAGAAAATTTCATATTAATCTTAATTAATTTTTTCGATAGCTATTGTCTATCAAAACAAAATTTTGAAAAATTGCACATGTGACGTAGTAACTCTGAAACAAAAATCGAACCGCCAAAAACAATTTACCATTGGCTACTCTCAAGTATTGTCTAAGAAGGCAAATCCTAAAGTTTTACCGTTTTCGACACAAAAATTATTAACGTAAAAAATAACTAAGTGAGCGTTACATGGCGAATCACTTTCATTTACTACACAGGAAAAAGTATGCTAAAGAAGTTTTCCCTTAAAAAAAAATGATGATTAAGAAATATGTATGTCATTGATGAAATGGCTAAAGAACGTGGAATAATTGTGGTTTGACTACCACCACTGTGAATTAAATCCTATCGAACTTAAAGGATTTATAGCTATAGAAACAATTCAGCATTTAGACTAAAAGAAGTACGTGAACTTCTCAACATATCATTAGCAAAAATTAGCGACAAGAACTGGACAAATGTCATAAATCACGTTATTAAAGGAAAAAAAAATAGAACAAACGCTAAACCCCGCTATCATTAGACTGATAGAGATTATGACGACTATTTTGATTCTACTGAGGATCATTTTTAAGTTAATTTATATTTATCTGTTTCTTTTATTATAGATTTAGAATAATTGTAACTATTTAATTATTTTTATTTGCTCTTAATATTTGCTGTATTTGCTATTTATTTTCATCTGCACCTTGATTACCTACGTCTCTTTTCTTAAAAATAACGACCTCAAAGGGGATTAAGGCAATACCCTAATATCTGACCACCGTGCGGCGGCGGCGTGGCGCGGCGGGCTACGCACACGTAAATATTCAGCCATTGTTAGGACCAACTCTTTTAATTGTCCTGCGTAAGTGGATACCATATAGGTATGTGGTTGATATGCCCAAAAATTTAAAAGCTACCTGAAATTGTATTAAAGATATATCCTTAAATTGTAAATGGGTTACGAATTCCCTTTTGGATTCATAATGAAGGTATTGTGCTGTCAATCATTAAAGAAGATTTTAACTGTTTTGCCCTTATCAAGTCCCGAGGTATCGAATATATTTTTATAGGATACTTCAAGGGCTTCTCTATCTATGGATGACATGAAAAAAGCTACCTAGTTATAGTAAATAAATATAGAAAAACAAACCAATAAATTAACATCCTGCGTGATCCGAAAGCCTTAACTAAATAATTGCATATATTATCAGCAAACTAGTAAAAGAAGTGCTAATGAATATTATCATTTAATTAAATCCGCGTACCCTTAAATATTTTTTAGTAATGCAGCTATATATAAATAATGTATTTGCATGTTAAATAGCTTTGTGCACAGAATTTGTTACACTTTGTAAGTGATAGAAAATAATCAAACTTCAAATAAACTAAAACCATTCAAACCTTACCTAACAGTTCTGATCCTGTTATTTCGACTGCCACAGCTTTCACTTAATGTCTCCGAAGACATTGTGGAACAGGCATATTTGTGTTGTTGGCCCCCCATACCAAGAGTACCGTATTCCATGGCTAACATGTTAAGGGCAACCTGAAACAAGAAAAATAATATTATACCAATTTTCAGAGGTTATGTATTGTATGAATTATCATTTTTTACTTTCGCAAAAATGTTTTAGAAATGTTCATTTCTTAGACAGAAAAATTCTCATTTAAAAACAAAAATCCACATTCTAAAGATTGTCCAATATATACACACACAGGGCCCGCTCTAGGGCCGGACAACCCGGACATTTGTCCGGGGCGGCAAATTGAAAGGGCGGCATTTTTTTCACAAAATGTCCAGTTAATGGAAAAAATAAATAATTAAGTAAAAAAATAATGTATAGGATTAAATTGTAGTGTAAAAAAAACATCTGTCGCGACCGACGGGAATCGAACCCGCAGCGCCGGAATGACAGGTAAAGGTATTGTTTCGGTAGAACTGCTGGCAGTAACGTCTGGCAGTCAAGCACCGATCTTTAAGAAAATAATATATGTTTCGGACGCTCTAGCGAAAACACATATATTAACTTCCTTAAGATCAGTGCTTGACTGCCAGACGTCGCGGCCAGACGTTACTGCCAGCAGTTCTACCGAAACCATACCTTTAGAACGCTACCTTCTACACTACCGAGGCATTGCAGAAATTTTGCTAAAACGGTAAAAGGGACTAACCCAAACTAAATTAAAGATTCGGAAAATTGTCCATTCGAAATATTATCGATTCGAACAATTGTCTTTTCGAAGAACTGTCAATTCGAAGAAATTTCGTTCGAAAAACTGTCGTTCGAATAATTGTCATTCGAAAAACCATCTGGATTTAGATGAAATTGGCGTTGAGGCTAGTTTTGAATCAACAACACCACGACATCATGTAAGAAGAAGAAAACCTCATTTCTCATACGAAACACAAGATGAACCGATCGAAGATCCCAAAGAAAAATATAAGATCGATTTTTTTTTATTTTACAATTATTGATCAAGCACTAAATGCTCTAGATGCTAGATTTAAACAACTTAGTCACCATAGTAACTATTTTCAATTCTTATATAACATATACGAATTGATAAACATGTCTAAAGAGACGTTATTAAAACACCGCAAGGATTTAGAAAGTATTTTAACTGATGGTGATTCTGTTGACATAAATGGGGTAGAATTAGCAGAGGAAATTTCTGTGGTTTTGGACAAAAAAGAAAGCCCGAGCAATGTACTAAAATTAATAACTATGTTAAATTTTGCGCCAAACCTTAGTGTTGCCTTAAGAATATTGCTGAGTATACCAATAACGGCTGCAAGTGGGAAAGGAATTTTTCAAAATTAAAATTAATCAAGAACTTTATACGTTCCACTACCACGCAGAATCGTCTTAATGGTTTAGCCATTTTGGCGATTAAGCATGAAATTGCTGATCAAATAAACTTAAAAGAGGTAATAACAAAGTTTTCAGAAATAAAAGTGAGAAAGAAATGTTTCCTGTGACTTTAAAGTAGCTGATGTAAGTTTTGTTTGTGCGGTTGTGCAATAACACATTTTTGTAATAATATTAAAAATGCACCTGGTTAACAATTAGCTTGCTTCTCATTATTTTGGTATTTGTACTACCCTTGGACTCATAGTATTACCTTCAAACGTATTAAAAATTATTGTTTATAGGAATAAGTGTTATATTAATATTACCGTTTTTAATGTTTACTGTTTTGTCCTACTTGAATTTTAATTATGTTATATGTTTCTTTTTGAATATACGTTTTTAATATAATTTAAAACCATTTGATTTTCATTTTAAACAAAAGATATACATTTTTAAATATATACTAGGGGGCGGCAATTTGCCTTTTTGTCCGGGGCGAAGTAAACGCTGAAGCGGGCCCTGACACGCACTGCACTCAACACTATGAATATATGCCATACAGATTTGCAAAACAAGCAGGCAAGAGCTAACGCAAATATACCTAAACGCTTTATAATAAGACTTAATATTTGCTCAAAGATAGAACATATCGAAGTCCAGCCAGCATAGTCACATTCGTCATGATTTTATTGATTGCCAAATTCCCTTCATATCTAGTTTGATATTGCTTGCTAGGTCTCGAATGTTTTTTAACCTCTAAAATATCTGGACATTGGAAAGATCCTCTCGCTTACCAGTAGGCTATTGATGTTAAATTCGTGCTCTAAATGACTACAATCATTAGTTAATCTGATCAATCAGGATGATACTTTAAAATAGACCTATCTGAAAACTATAAATTCAATTGTGTTAATAAGGTGGAACCCAACCCAAACTAACACAAACTACTGTTGAACAGTCTATATTATTATGTGGACTAACTAAAGACAAAGATTCTAAAGATACGCACAATGACTTTAACATTTCCGAAATTCGCAGTGTTTTTCGTTATCGAACCGAACGTTCTAAGGGCTTTACTAGAACAAAATAAAGGATGTTGACTAAAATAAAGTTTGCAGATGAATAATACGCTTAGGTCTGTAATACTGTCAGTCATATTTACAAGAGTCTCGATAAATCGGTGCTCATCCGTCAGGGCCAGAACAGTGCTTACGAAAGCCTTACGAAAACTTTATTTTTTATCATGGGGGAAAAATAAAAAAAGGACATACAAGGAAAAGGTTTTTCCCTATATACTGTATGTATGAGTGCTAGTTTATGCGAAGTCACCCGGTACATTATTAAATATTGGCAGTAGGTAATAATATTAGCATTTCTGTTGATTAAAATTAATAATCATGCTTAAGAAGGAATATTCAGTCAGTGGTGATATTTTACTTTTACTTATTATTCCTTCTACATTCTTTTGTGCTACGTCAACGTAGGATATTTCCATAACTTTGAAGTAACCTAAATACGTTACTAGTTTGGAGTTGTTGGTGCTCGCTTCAATAACTTCAACCCACTGGAGGGGGTCGACTCAATCCCTAAAATGAAAGGAAGAGTCAGTAACACGTTATTTGATAGTCAAATAATAATTGTCTCTTCAAGGATGCAATATTTTTAAACTTTGTGTCAGAACTTTTAGAGAAATTGCGCACCAAAGTTCAGAAAGTTGATAAATTTAACTAAATTTTAAAGAGTTTTTATTAATTTCAGTTGGTTCTGACGAGTTTATTTATAAACTGTAGCATAAAGTGAGAAGAACTTACGTTTTAGTTGCTTTTAAATTTATTTTGTTAAATCTACTGGAAACAACATTAGCGCTGAAATACATAGCTTTATTTTATGAAATGCTGTTTATTATTTTCCAAGCAATATCCCTCTATAATAACATGTGAATTTACATGTCCATTAAGTAAGAATTTATACTCAACACTAAAGCAAATATTTTTCAAAGGAATAGCCATATCGATTACAAAATTTCAAAACGATTTAAAACAAATTTCCAAAGTATTCAATGTTTTGAGGGTTTGATTACGTATCCTAATTTCCCTCATCGATATCCTAATTAAAAGTCAATCGAAACACATAATGTGACACATTACTTTTCATGCAAGAGAAAAATTTGAAATATAGGAATACAATAATCTCAAAGTACTATTTGCAGGTCAGTCAAATATCAGTTTAGATTAGTTTACATAAAAGGGGAGCTAGAAGTTTTTTTAGATGCTCGACCATGTTTATTTTGTATTATGTAACAAACCCTATAACTACAACTAACCATTTTTGAAATATTTACATTTTGGAAATGTTCAATTTCAAAAAGGTAAAATTAGTATGCATATAAATAATGAAGAGCTATAAAAAAAAAACATACCTACTTTTCTACAACCACACACAATGCTAAAAGAAATTATATTAAATATAAAGCTGTTCTACTGGATTACGATTTACTTCAATGCATGTTACTAAAGTTCTTTGCAGCCTTTCCAAGGAATTTCTAATGGATTTGGAATACTACCTGTCTCCGGAGGGCGTGCTGAGGTTCATCGGGACCCTCAATCGCTGAGTAAGCCTCAGCATAGTGAGGGAAGATGTAGCTCCCCGAAGATTCGCACGATCAGGGTGTTGCGGGGACATATCCTGATCATCGCGGAAGACGACGAGTCCAAGGGGTGGATCCGTAGGGAGCTGATGAACGTCAGGCCCTGGGGAGTCGCCAACCTGGTCGAGGTGGACTTGCAAGGGTTGAGGCTCAGGAGAGCGGTGGTTTGGATTCTTGGGCTGTGGGCGGACTTCTCCAATGAGGCGATAGTCCGTTGCCTTGAGGTCCAGAGCGGTTAGGACTGCCGACTCTGGAGAATCTGGAAGAGAGCGACGGAGGAGAAGGGCTCCAGAATCGTGATGGGGGTGGACGATAGGTCCGCTGACACCATTGCATCCAGGGGCTCTCTCCTGTTCTGCCCGGCACGGAGGAGGAGCCCTGCCAGTCTGACTCAGACTGAGGGGGCACTCTCTCTAGATCGAACGAAGGGTAGACGTTTAGCATGTCTATTCTCCATAGTAGGGTTGCTACAGACCACCTATGCAAGAATATAGAAGAGGAGGGTACCGCAATTATACTTTTCCAGACACCTTGCATTGTCAAATCCAGGGTAAAGGGGTTGTTCATAGCGGGATCTGTATTGTATACACCGGACTCGCCCCTGGGGAACCCTAGAGCAGGTATATTGGCAGTGGGGCTGGATGCCTTTTTCTTAAGGGATAAGGCTACCATGGACCTGGTCCCTATCCTGATTAAGATACCAACAAGCGTAAGTGTGCAGAGGGTGGTACTGGCGTCAACGTCCTTCCCAGCAGACCAACCCTGCCCGCCGGAGGGAATCAAGAATCTGGTTGCCTACTGCGAGGAGGTAAACATCCCACTCCTGATTGGATGTGATAGCAACGCGCACCACATAGGATGGTGCAGTGCTGGGTCCAATCGGAGAGAAGAATAACTGGTGAAATTCATTGCCTCTGTGGGGCTACAAGCGGCCAATAGAGGGAGTGAGCCCACTTTCTTTACTACGGGACGAAGCTCGGTCATACACTTGACTCTGTGCACCAGGGCGTTGTTCCCGGATATTACGAAACGGGGTGTGTCGGTGGATGCCTCGATGTCTAACCACAGATACATTGCTATAAAACTGGGCCCTTCCTCGAGGTTAGGAACCCCAGAGTAACCAACTGGGACCTCTGATGCGCTAAGTTGGCGTCTGAGGGACATGCCGAGGAAATACCGAGCCGCCGATGAGCTGGATGACGCCGCTAGGTGGATAGAGTCATCGATGCTGCTTTCGCAAGCAGCTGCCTCATGACTAAACGGCAGTGCAACGAGAAAACTCCTTGGTGGAATTCCACCGTGGAGAACCTTAGGAAACACCTGAGGAAGCTCTTTAATAGGGCTAGACACAGCAGGATCGATACTGACAGGGATCTATATAAAGAGGCACGGGGGCCGTACAAATAAGAGCTGAGAGGGTCGCGAAGGAGTGCCTGGATGGCCTACTGTGTAGGGGTGTCCCAAGCCCCGGCCGCTGCTAGGCTCCGCAAGGTACTGTCAAGGGACCTACTTGTAAAATTGGGCAATGTCCGTAAGCCAAGTGGAGACTATACGTCGTCACAGGCGGATGATCGGCACCGTCTACTGACCACCCACTTCTCAGGCTCAACAGGTGAGGTCCGGGGAGGTGGGGGGACCGTATTCAGCATTAGGGCTGACTATGACACGACCAAAAAGATGGTCACCTACAACAGACTAAGATGGGCAATCAAGACATTTGCCCCGTTTAAGGCGGCAGGTGGGGATAATGTCTTCTCGGGGCTGTTGCAGCGTGACGGAGGACTCCTTAGCACGCCGCTGAGGGACATTTTCAGGGCCTCCATCGCACGCGGGTATGTGCCGGAGGCCTGGAGGCACAGCAGAATGGTGTTCATTCCCAAGACAGGAAGGAACGACTACACCGGTACGAAATCGTATCGACCGATTTGTATTACCAGCTTCTTGATGAAGACACTAGAGAGGTTGGTGGACCGATTCCTTGGGGAGTGGGTGGCTCTAAGGGTCCCCTGAGTACGGAACAGCACGCATATCGAACAGGCAGGTTGATGGACTCGGCTCTTCATCACCTGATATCCAGGCTGGAGGAGGGGCTGGAGAGCGGAAGGCTATCGGTGTGCGTGTTTACGGATATTTAAGGAGCCTTCAATAACACAGCCGTGGGTTCGATCTGCCGATCGGTGGAGAGACCGGGGTTGGGTCCGATCATAACGAGCTGAATCCGCTCCATGCTCACTGGGCGGAGGGTCGAGGCTGGGCTGGGAGATGAGGAGGTTAGGGTTGAGTCATCGCGGGGATCTCCTCAGGGAGGGTCTTGTTCCCCTTCTTGTGGTGTCTAGTGGTGGATGAGATCCATCGCATCCTGAGAGTAGAGCATGGGGTCTATGTACAGGTCTATGCAGACGACGTTGTGATTATGGCACAAGGTACTGAAGTGCGGATATTGCAGAGGCTTCTGGAGTACTGACAAGGTTCTCGCAGTGGTGTAGGGATAACGAGCTTAGGTCGAATCCCAACAAGGTAGAGATGGTCATCTTTACCAGGAAAAGGAAGCTGGAGGCCTCTCCCAACATCACGTTGGAAGAGACCCCTCTTGTGGCTAAGAAATGCATCAAGTATCTGGGTGTCTGGTTGGACTCCAAACTGACCTTTCAGGAACACATTCGGCACAACACCGCGGTGCAATGTGCTGACGCCTCCAAGTATATTGGAGATTTTTAAAGCTGACGTATACAGATGGGCGTGTCTTGCGCTAGCGTAAAGTATATTTAGTAAAATCGCATCCGGGCTTCACACTTCCGTCCATTTTCCCGAGATTTACCTTCATAACGCCGCGTAAGATGTTTACACATCATAAGAGATAATTTAATCGGCTATGGGACCCATTTTCCCATTTGAAATTAGAGGGGTTGAATAGACTCTCGCCAGTGAACTAGTGGCGTAGTGAATGTTAACCGTGTCTTCTTCAACATATTAGTTTACGTGTTTCGTCGAATATTTTATTCCGGTCCGAAGATATTAAGGGTGGGAAGTTTTCAAACTGCCACCCTCTATGATGGGATGGAATATAAAACTCATACGCATGTGTCATGTCAACAGTATAAATTATATTAAAATCTAGACATAAATACGGAAAAACGAAAC
Source organism: Pissodes strobi (assembly GCA_016904865.1). NCBI lineage: Eukaryota > Metazoa > Arthropoda > Insecta > Coleoptera > Curculionidae > Pissodes > Pissodes strobi. The sequence continues at coordinate 548,125 of MU182030.1, forward strand.
ATTAAAATAGTGAATCTGATATATAAATATTTAATTATTGTTTTGAGGCTTTTCAAGTTCTAAGAAAACAGCGGATAAAGGCGAAATTATTGCATTATTTTATTAACTAATTTCCTTAGAATGGTATTGATGTTCTCAGAACATAACAAAACAATGAGTATAAACTGGCCAAGTTCTTAGAAAGAATAAATTCGAACTAAACAGAAAATGTAAAATATAGGATAAATACGAGTAGTTACTAATTTACAACGTGTCAAATTAAAAATGTTAGCTACCTCTCCTTTAGGTAGGAATTGGTTGGTTTCAACCAATACCCTAATGTTTCAACACATAAAGTAATAAATGTTAAGTCATATTTCTTGATTCAAATTTTGAATATTACCATTAACTGGTAAAAAAATTATTTATGGTCACAGCGTTATATAACGTGAAGTTTACCTCTCGAGAACAATGCTTGAGGACGGAGAAGTATTTGAGATCCTTAGTATTATTAGAGACCAGAACAAAATACTTAACGGTGAAAAGAGTTATTAATTTTTTTTTTGCGATCAGGTTTTTTCAGGATCACTATCATGCATTAGAGAGAGAAAACTATACTCTAAGTGTATACTTCAACTATGATTTTTCTGTATAATATTATTCTTGCCTGTATTTTTCAATGTAGAATATCCGCGGACCAAATGAATCGTAAAACATGTTGAACTAACACTCACAAATGAATCTTGAATAAATTAATAAGTGCAGGCAGTTATGCTGTTCTTCTTACTTGGGTACAACAGGTTTTAATTAAATTTCTTAACGCATTACGAAACTAAATGGAAAATAGTATATCTATTAATAATTATGTCAAAAACTATTTATTAAGTCAAGCTTTTTATGTTGTATTCCCCAATACAAACACAAATATGTATTGCTTACATTTCCTAAAGTTGTTTCCACCAAAATATGATACTTTTTTTAATATACTTGTATATGTTAGAACCATTCTGAATTTTATATATTGTGACGTGTGTTAAATGCGACAAAACCCAATATATGTTTTTTCAACTTCTTTGCCATTGAATATCCTATTAGACCGACGACGACGCCAAGAATACAACCTCGAATACAACACTTCCACGAAATGTGTACAACTTGTGAACAAGCATTATTCTCATGGTACAATAATTGTGCCACAAAGCCACGTACGAAAAATTGATGGTCTGAGATTCCATGGCACAGACAATCAATAAATGCCAAAAAATATGTAATTTTTTTTTATCGTATTTGGTCTATGCTGCAAAAAAACATGTTATTAAAGCCAAAAATCAATAAATATAAAATTGACCCTTTATGCCTATTTTCCCTTTGCAACGTGGCAGTTAACGTGTTAAGTATTGGACAATAGTACTACCACTGAGCATAAACCAGTACTAGAAAACCCACTCCGTCTGACGACTGTAAACCGCCAGCCCTCTTCCCTGCCTAAAAACACAAAATCTGTCAACAAATACAGTTGCTTTGTGAACTTAGTAAGCAGTATAATAGATTTAATTTCAAATAACAATAATATAATAAATAATTATGGAAAGGAGCGGGGCCGCACCTAGGCTGTAGTCTGTGGGATCGCATCACAAAGGATCCAGCAGCACTGTACCACTGTCCAGGTGAAGAGTGATTCTACACATTTTTTAAAATCAGTTCTTTTGTTTTAGTAAATAAATAGTATACAAGTTTGGCGATCGTAATCATCATTCATCATTTGCATTTTATTTAACTTAACGTGGTGTCTGACCAGCCTGACTAGAATATATCCCACTGTCTGCCAGCCGAAAGTTTCGCGAAACGAACAGAAAACACGGAGCGCATACGGGAGCAAGGGAGACAATTCTAGAAGACGTTGCTCTCGTATATTAAGGAAGGCTCACTCGTCATCTCCTGCATAGTGCTCAACGTGGTCCAAACGTTCAGTAAATTTAATATTAAAGTCGGTAGTTTGTTCAATCGGCAGTGTATATAGAAATGCTATGCTATGTATAACTAACTGCTCCTGAGCGCTGGTCCTGAAGTGTTTTATTCACACAGAACCCGGTAAGAACGTAGCAATGTAACAATATTAATAATATAGGCATAGAACTACTGCTTCTTATTAAGACATTTTCAATATAACAAAGTAAAGCTGTAATAAGTCGTTTTTTATATTTTTCGTTTAGTTTAATCTAGTATTATGGAGCGCCACAAAATACAAACTAATCGACTTAAAAAGAGAGGAATTTAAAAGCGGAAGTGCCAAACGAAATATTGCAAAATAGAAGCAAAAAAAGAATGAAGTTATAACTAAGTCACGTCGTAAAGGACCGACTTTATGAAGTCACTCTGCCTCTTCAATGATCAGAAAGTACAATGGCCCCCAAGCGTTGGTACAGTTTGAATTCCTTGCGCTGCATATTCACTCAATCTGGTAATGAATGCTACTGCCGAGTGCTGTCTGGATGCTGTAAGTTTGTGTCCCTGTATGTATATTTTACGGCCTTAACTAATAGATATAAAGCTTCAACCGTAAGCTTGAAAAAAAAACGACGCTGACAAACCAATTCGCGTGCCAAGCCAAAACGGACAGCGACAACAACACGTTAGCAGATGCTCCAAAAGCCCTTTTGCGAGGCTATGGAGAAATGAAAAATGTACTTTTTGAAATTTCACAGCGCCAAAATATTCAGGAAAACCATGTGTTACTGCTCTAAGTTTGTATAACAACATTTCAAAGTTGGAAACGGGTCTATACATAATATTTTGGAATTATATCTTCGATTAAGTAAACAAAACTAGTGATATTCTGCAGTGCCCTAGATTGGACGTGATTACAACCGCCTCAGCACTGACGCATGACGTCGCTAGCACAATACAGAGTCGGAGTAGCTTTAAGGAATGTTAGGTGAAAGCTGCTGAGTTTGATTGCATAGAGTATGAGGGACACAATGAAAACGGAAAATAAACGTGCGTTTGTCACCTCTTGACTGTTTCCAAGCACTGAACTAACCCATCAGAAAATTTTCGAACTCAGAATTTTGTTTTTATCATAGATGAATTTGATTCATCATTGCAGCAGAAGATTGAGGCATACAAACTAATTGATACCAGTTCAGGGTTTCTCAAGTTGAATACACTTAGTAATGAAGATATAGATATATAGATATGTAGCAGCTGAAACCTTAGCAGAAACGTCTAACAATATATTAGATGATCAATTAAGAAATAAACTGATTCAGTTAAAGTTTTTTTACCATGAGTTTAAAGAAAATGACGAAGAAAATTAAAATGTTATTAGTCAGGAGAGGTGTATGTGTAAACTCATCTTAGAAAAAAATACATTAAAGGTTGTTTTCCTAATATTCAGATTGCATTAAGTCTGTACCTACCACTTATGATCACAAACAGCAGTGGACAAAGGTCATTTTCCAAATTGAGGTTGATCAAAAATAGGTTTCAAACCTCCATGTTAGAAGACAGGCTCAACGCACTAGCCTTACTCAGCATTGAAAGTGACATTTTAAGTCAACAAAGTCATAAAGATAATATACGTAGCCTCATTAGTACGAAGAATGGCGTAAACTAATTAGCTATTAGGTCATTAAGATTATGTGATGCTATCGTTTTATGTATTATTAGTATTATGTCACCATTAAGATATATTACCTTAATGATATTCACTTTTTTTCATTTTCATCATCTCATGAATTCATTAAATTCTAAATGCTGTATAAGTACCAAGTACGTACATTGTCTATAATTTAATAATAAACTTTAGACTATCATTTTTAAGTTTTTAAATGGATATTGCTGAAAATGCTGTTTTTGTAGGGTAATTTTAAAAATATATCTTCCGCCACAGGTTCAGCCTAGAGGCGTTGCTAAGAAGTATAGGCACCGAATATTAATAAGAGACTAGAAGGTCCACTCTCAGTCAGCACTTTTGATGTAGCGCTTACAAAGGCGAGACGCCATACTTTAGACGAGACGGGGAGAAACGTGGCACGAGGCCTGAGCGGTTAACCAGCATTTCACCGGGTTCCGAGACGGGGCAAGGAGGGAGATGCTGGAGGGGATGCTTAGAGTGAACCTTCTAGTCTATTGTTAATGTTTGGTGGTATAGCGAGCAATTCGCAAAACCAAAATTCAGCAGACGGCAATTTAATTCGATCATCTTTAGAAATTCTTGTAAGGGAGTAAGGGTATGTGGCAACTTATCAATAAAGATACATTTTAAAAACTCTTTCTACTGACAAACTAACTTCGAATTATTGTAATAACTGCTTCCTCGACAAACAATATTCCGAAGTCAAATAAAGATCCAGTGACAAATTTAGAAAAGAAAATGCCAGCATTATCATTATTATTATCCTATTTTCCATGCGTAAACTACTCAACCGATCATCATGAAATTTTTTTACAGATATTTTCAAGTGTATAGTAAAGGACATAGGACTGTGTTAACCGCGACTTCGCTCGCGTTGATGTACTTCAATAACTGTCAAAGATCATTAAAAAGTAAGATAACATGAAATTTTGTACGGATATTTTCAAGAGTATAGTAAAGGACTTAGGACACTTTTAGCTTTTACCCGCGGCTTCGCTCGCGTTGATTTTTACGGTTGGTTTTAATCCTATTTTCCACGTGTAAACTACTTAACAGATCATCATGAAGTGTTGTACAGATATTTTCAAGAGTATAGTAAAGGACATAGGACAGTTTTAGTTTTCACCCGCGGCTTCGCTGGCGTTGATTTTTACGGTTAGTTTTAATCCTACTTTCCACGCACTCAACCGATCATCATGAAACTTTTTGCAGATATTTTCAAGATTATAGTAAAGAACATAGGACAGTGTATACTCGCGGCTTCGCTCGCGTGACAGTAGTGTCAAAGATCATTAAAAACTAAGATATCATGAAATTTTGTTCAGATATTTTCAAGAATATAGAAAAGGACATATGACACTTTCAGCTTTTACCCGCCGCTTCGCTCGCGGTGATTTTTACGGTTAATTTTAATCCTATTTTCCACGCGTAAACTACTCAGCCGATCATCATGAAATTTTTTGCAGATATTTTCAAGAATATAGTAAAGGACAACTTGCATCTAGCCGGACCATTGAACTATGGAACTTCTCACGTAATGTTGCGCATGCGTATAATTTTGAGGTTAGATATGGAATATACTCGCGGAAACACATGCAAGCTACAGTGTATTCACTATAATACAGCTCTTAACCCAATTTTTTATCATTAAACTAATATATCACTTCACGCACGCCCCTCCTCTCTTCGCTCGCTACGGGGGCTTTAATTATGAAAATTTGACAATTAAAAGTGCGTTGTGCTGTGCACGGTTGTAAAAGTGATGATCAAACCAAAAACTTTGATAAAACTATTAGATTTTATACATTCCCCAAAGACACTTTGTCACAAAAATTGTGAGTAAACTCTTGTAATAATTATAATAAAAATCAGTTATTTTCTAACCTATAAGTTTTATATTATTTTAATAACGATTTGTTTATGATAATTTTCATTTTATACTTGTATTTTATTTCATTTGACAACTGTGTTGGGGTTTAGTTTTGATAACGGAATCAAACAAGAACTGCTAACATCGAAGATTTTGTAACAAAACTAAACAACCGTTTCCCCACTATTAAATTTACTTATGAAGTCGAGATTAATGATCAACTACGATTTTTGGATAGTTTAGTAATTATAAACAATAGTAACACACTAGAATTTGATATGTATAGAAAAAGTACTGCCACTAACCGATATATTCCTAATAACTCTTTCCACTCCGACCAACACAAAATGGCTAGCTTTAATTTTTTAGTACACCGTATGGTTAATTTTCCTCCCAGCAGAGAAATATTAATAATGAAAAGGAGACAATTAAGAATATAGCGAAAAATAATTGTTTAAATACCAACTTAATAAATAAATATAGACTAATTAATGGGCATGTATTTAGAAATGCTATTCATAATTCCACTTCTTTCGTTTATCAGGATGAAAATACAAAATATGCCTCGATACCATATAATCCTCATTATACTAGCAGGTTTAAAATTAGTATACCAAACTCAGTTTAACATTAAGAAATTATTAGGTAGTCCACAGGACAAAATTGACATATTGGAAAAAAGTGGAATTTATGAATTTGGATGCATAGATTGTAACCAAAAATATCTTGGGCAAACTAGAAGATATATACAAACGAGATTCAAAGAACGCAAAACTCATTTAAAGTATGGTAGAACAGAAAAATCAAATGTTGCCAAGCATGCTTTTGATAATAATCATAGAATAACAATTCAAAATTTAAAATTAATTCATAATATGTCTGATAGGAGATTATTAGAAGCATACGAAAGTACGGAAATCATTAAATGTAAGAATAGTTGAAATAGAGATAAAGGGCCTATTCCGTACAGTCCATTGTATTGGTTGATCGAGCGTGACCACTAGGATTCAAGGATTGGTTCTTGATTATGCAAACAGTTAGGTAAAAATTTAAGTTTAGTTTTAATCATTTCCTGATGATGCTAACATGGTTAGCGAAACGCGCGTCGAGTGCAAAATTATTTTTCGGTATTGTGAATAAAATTTTGTTTTATGTCATTTGGCAAGCTTACAGCTTGCCAGCACTATACATGGATCAAGTAGACTAGTAGATATAATCTTTATTTGTTCTATTTGTTTAATTGTAATGTTTTTTTTTCATGACCTGTTTTGATTAAAAAAGAATAAGTTCTATGTTATTAAAAATTATAAGCTCTTATTCCTCTTTTTATTCCGTGTAAATGTATTACCAAGAGTGGAGTCATGTGTGCTGCTAAATGTAACTAAAGTCAATAAAATAATCTGATTGCAACTCTTGCCACAATCAGCTAAAGCGAAAAAATCCATGTTCTAAAAAAACTTTTAATACGTTAATCATTCAAAATCACCTTTAATTAATTATCCAAAACTCCTTTAGTAAATTTTCTATCAAAATAAAACAAACTATTCAGTTAAACCTAAAATTAGTGTATATACTGGGGCTGTTACCATTATAATAATTTAAAGGAATAACGCTCTTCGTGTCGTCAATGCGCGGAGAGAACCGATTTTGAAACCGCTGTGTATCCTGCCTTCCCGGTTATTGTATCCTGTATATACAGATTCTTAAAATTCATGTTTAAATAAAAAATACCGACTTTCCATTAGTATAAACCTTATATAAAAGTGTATGTAGATTAAGATAAGCTTTCATTAAATATAACATTCTTTTCACTCAATCATAAAAGAATCTTTGTAATTTAGCCAATAATGCATTTTAATATTTGATGCGCTTCAACTTTTACATTCATGGTTAATTTTTTTTTAATTGCTCTGCCAATCTATTCGCCTAAGGAAAAAACGAAAAACTGACATTTTCTCTTACCATTTATGCATAATGTCCTTTTTATAGTTTTATGATATGCCGCACGCATTTTCTCTGGCTATACTGAGATAATTTGATTTCTAAGAGATTTACTTTCTCTTTGATCTAAATTTCCACGGTATATCTACAATTGCAATAATAGATGCAGTCATTGCGAAATTATTTAAAGCTCTCTGATAATAATTGTAGGCAATTCCGAAGTACTAATTTGTTGCCAAGAATGTTCCCACTGAACTTCTTGGTATTAAGTAAAAGTTAAATCCTTCACGATTGAAGTAAATTAGTTTACGTCGTTAAATATTGAAGAGCGTCCGCGTTATGTTGAGTAATTTAACTGTTATCTTGTTATGCAGCAAATTCAGTAATTCCTATGTAGGAATTAACATACAGACTTAGTTTGATGGGGATTTCCCAATTATTGACAATTCTTTTATTATTGCAATTAGTGTCTAAATGCATGGTGACACAAATTGTGGATGCATTTAATATAAGCCAGCATCCATATTATTCACTAGACTAACTAGGCTAAACCCTATACTAAAATAATGCAATTTTCTAGCCTGGTTAGCTCAGTGAATAATATATGGAGTCTAGGTTAGGATAATAATTATTAATTTTAATTAGTACCTATGTAAAGTTTAAATATTTCCCAAAGCATTGGATTTACGAGATTACGAAGAAAATGTTCTAGTATTTATGTCTGCCTCTCAGGTCCTCAGTCAGTAGCAAACTAAACATAAAACCCGTAATTTTATATTGAAATCGTAGACGCTAGATAAGCACCTCATGATACTATTGTGGGCTAGACTTAAAAACACTTCTACCCATTTTGTATAGAATTGATCATTGAGGTATTATCGCTACTATTATGGAATTATTAGTTAAAATATTGCTATACATTTCAAGCTGCCACATCTATAACAAAATATAAGGGCTCAATATTACACGGCAAGTTTATTAGGATGCTAAGATTTCAGTTAAATCTAAAATCAAAAATAGGGAAGCCGCGCCAGACATATTTTATAATTATTAATTAATATTAAATATATTATTTTAGAAATGATGATAGAAAATCGAGTTTTCCTTGAAAAAAACTAGAGAGTGTCACCAACGGACATAAAAATAACAAAGTGGATCATGGGTCAAGCCTACAATTGAGACAAATACAGGCCCAGCCTAAAGCGACTAGACTTAAAGTTAGAAGGAAGTATCCATGACGCGTATGCGAAAACTTGTCCACTAAGGGGAAAAGCCACTAAGACTTCTGCTATATCTCCACTTTCCGGAGAGCGCAGAAGACAAAGCTCACAACCCAGAGATAAATTAGTCCCAGATATTGGGTCGCTTGCTGACGGAAAATATGGTAATAGAAAGAGCAATTGATTGGGCAATTGACAAAATCAGGCTCTACAGGTCGGTTGGGTTAGATGAAATGTTTTTTGCTGCAAGATGACATCATATTGACGTTGTACTTCAAAAGGGTGTTCGAAGTGAGCATGGCTTTAGGCTACGTTCTAATGACCTAGAGGTAGAGGCAAGAGTGGTCTTTACTCCCAAGTCAGGAAAAGGAACTGTTGCCAAATCCTTTAGACCGATCAGCCTGCCATACTTTTTGATTAAGACGTTTGAGAAAATAATAATTTGATATCTGGTTGAGCGGGAATCATTCAACGTTATCGCATCCATCAGAAAAAGCGACGTTTACGGCAAGCTGTAACTAACCGAAATAGCCCTACATGGGGTAGAGCAAAAAGCAGAGAAGACATTCCACTTCAAAGAAGTGGATTTAAAGCTGTTCTTCGACTTGGAAGATTAATTTGATAAGGCAAAGTAAGCATCATCTTCGATGCCCTAATAGCCAGCGGAGTTAGCTCAGCCCTAAAGAGAGATGGAACAACACAGACGCAGGGAGACTATTATAGCAAGAGGCTGGGTAAAAAAAGCGGTTGCCCGAAAAGCATTTGGTACCTGGTAATGGACGAATAAATGGGATCCTTGAGCGCCTTGTGCCTTGAAGTGCACGCTTAAGTATATGCGGTCGGACTAGTCATCATTAGAAGCAGGTACCCAATGTGACTTGGGAATGTAGATGAGAGGGGATGTGAACTGACAGTTAATCCGATAAACACGAGATTTATTGTCTTCATTTGCCGGAAGAAAATAGGCAGATTCAGGCTAATGTACGACCTCAAATGTACGACAAGTATCTAGGCTTTAGATAGGAAGTATAGGCCCTTGGACTAATCCTGAACAGGAAACTCAACTATGTTGTGCAGATAGCTGGAATTACTCAGAGAGTAACGAGAGTTCTGAGGTAATATCTTTGCTGATCGGCAGAACTTGGGGTTAAAGACCGCGAATTCTGTACTGGCTGTAGGTACACAGCAGTAGTTAAGCCGCGGACGAATGAGGCCGAGTTAGATTGGGACTCTGGACACAATGACATAATATAGAGACACCAGTAGTGATCAGTGCGGATGTCTTATCATATGGGTTATGTGACGTATAATAAAACCAAAAGCTTGTAACTGAATATTAATTGGTATTTACTTTAAAAACTGTTTAAGGGCTAAATTGTTATCCGAAGACTGTTCTAAAAATAAATATGAAATTGCTTTTTATGCAGAAACATCAGCAGCAATACTGCAATAATAATTCCAAGCACGTAAGTAACGCAAGTTCATATAATAAGAAAATAAAACGAGGCTCCGACGGATAAATGACCTTGGAATGAATATACGCCAACCTGATCTATTAATTTAAATAATGCTAAGCCACCATCATGAGTGAAGACGGTTTTAGAATTCCATCAAGTTTACTTATAAGAACATGAGGAGAAAGCTAATTTTGTAGACACTACGAGTTTATTGGTGCCAAAGATATAAAAATGTTTACTGACTAATTATGGTGGCTTCTAGTACATGACTAGCCTTTTTAAGCATTTAAATAAGGCTACCACACTACAGACAAATGGACAAATGGTCAAAATATAAACGTAATATTCTCTGTTTATTTATGCACACACATATACGCTGAGCGTCAGTTCCAATGAATAATAATAATATATTATGTAATAAAGGCACTTTTAATACAGGGTGTCCCAGCGAAAATTACTCTATTTAAGCATCTTAGATATATCTTCAATACTAAATTAGATGCAGGTGTGCCATTTATGTTCCCTCATCATAAGCTTTCACGATTATATTAACCCAAACTAATCCACATTATATCAATCTCTTTTATACAGTTTTCGAAGCATTTTTTATTAATATGTTTTCATTTGTAACTTTCCATCTCTTTTTTATTTATGTTATCGACAAAGCACAAAGTATATGCATTCCTACGATTGTCTAGGCACAGTTTCAAACATTTTTTGTAAATTTGGGTTAGTTTGGGTTAGTTTGGGTTAGCCTTTTGCTTTTTGTTTTCGTGTGTAAAAGTTTGACCTTATTCGTATCTATAAAATGGTTATTTTCTATACAATGTTTTGCTATGCCAGAGTTTTTAATATTATGTAAAATCGATTTTGTAGGTTCTTTAATCCTAATATTTAAGTTTCGACCAGTTTGTCCTACGTATACAGCTTCACAGTTCACACAATTTATTTTGTAAACACCAGATTTAGATTATTTAGATTATAGATACGAATAATGTCAAACTTTAACACACGGAAACAAAAAGGAAAAGACTATACCTTTTGGAGTACCTAGAAATCCAAAAGTCACAAAAACAGACGTTTTAAATACGAACGACCAACTGACCTGCTCTTTAAACACCTGCATAATTGACAGTGCAATAAAAACAAAATACCGTCAGGCGGTTTAGTAGGGTATAACAATTTTAGATTTTAGTATACAACTACTCTTGATAAAGGCCTCGTCAAGCCGAAACATATATAGAGAAAAATATCTCATTAAATTATTTTGAAACATCTAAAAGCAGTGTACTAATTATGCCTAGTATTATCTATCAAAGGCCTTTGAAAAGCATGTGTAGTTTGCATCAACCTGACACAGACCGTCAAAAGCCCGCGATATATACTCGCTATATTCCATTAGGTTAGGTATGGTAGATATTCCACTAAGGAAGCCATGTTGGTTTTGGCAAATTAAGGGTTTTATAATGGGTGTTAGTTTGTTTGTCACGATTTGTTCAAATATTTTACTGCATAAACTAATTTTTGAGATTGCGCGATAGTCCTATCACCATTTTTAAAAATAGGCGTGACAAAACTGATCTCCCATTTTTCTAGAAATATTCCTGAGCTCAGAGATTTTGAGCATATTTTAAGCAAAATTGGTGGGAGAATAAATCTGCAATTAAATATAAGATCACGTGGGATGATTTTAACTTCTCAATGGTGCAAGATACATCCAATCCATACATCCAACTGATTTTCAAATAACCCAAATTTACATCCGATTTGATATTAGATAGATGAAAGTTTATATTTCCATTTTCATCTGAGGTATAGATTTGCCCAAAAAAGGTGACAAACCAATTCACTATATCATGAGCGTTAGAGGCAAGATGATTTCCATATGTCATGCTACTTGGCAATGAATTAGTATTATTTTTACTCCTTGCAAATTTCCAAAATTCATTCGGGTTACTTTACTTTCAATTGATGACTCAACATTTTCTATGTACCTACTCAGATCGAGACTTAATATATAAATCTTTACAGTCTTCTAGCCCAAGCGAATCTGCCGTAATCATCAATGAAACCACTATTTTTGAACTTTTTGTGTAATACTTTTTTAAAAACTGTTACAGTTTTTAGATCTCCATGCATCCAGCCAGGAAAGTTTGAATTCTATGCTCTAAACACTGGCACAAATAAATCTATCGCCAACTGAACTTTTGTGTACCATTTCATTTATATCTAGGTCAGACATTCACAACAAGCTAAGAATCCATTTATTGCATTGTAATCTGCAAATTTAAAGTTGTAATAACAGTAATCAAAAGAAAGAGGGCAGATATTCGCTCCAGTCTTCGCGGTCACCTCCAAGGCTGGGTGCCTAGGGTTCAATTTTACAAAGGGTTCTACGATTGGGTTTGCAGTAATGTTATTTAAATTACTAAAAATCAGGTCAAGTGTATTACCATAAATGTTAGCTGTATAATTATGTTGAAAAAAGTTTATAAATGAAAAATAATCAGCGATACATACATTCCACTTTAGATGTTAATTGACCACTCGCTTAACAACCATATTCTTTATGTCCAGAAAATGAAGATTGAAGAAAATTGCAGTCACCAAAAAGTAAAACACAATCAAATTTTCTGTTTTCTAAAGTGCTATCAACAGATAAGCGATACTGCTCATATTTCTTACAGGGAATACTGGACGATAAATACACACAGCCTATGAGAATAGAGATTTTACCATCTGGAACTACCACAAATAAGTTTCCTAGTGTCTGTTCTGACGATAACACAACTGAATTAAAGCATTTTTTATGGCGACCAAGTCACCACCACCAAGCAAATGTGAACGCTTGTCATTGCAGAATGATTACATTTGTACACATTATAATTCTGAAAACCAAACATATCAACATCGACTGATTCATCTATCCAAGTCTCAGTAAACAATAAAATATTGTATTGGTCAATAATTGCCGTTTGCTGTACTGCATTTTTTAATTTTTGATACGAACCCGCGGCGTCTAAATGACAAGCAGAACGTCTAACTACTACACCACCGAGGCGTTGAAAGCATTTCGCTTGACCGTAAAGACATGGATAATTCCGATACATTCGGTCATTACGCATGTCCGCAGCTTTCGCATCGAAAAGTTAGTAGGTGGCCTAGACGCTTCTGTTTACTAGGTGGTATACATATATTTCCCGTATGAGTAATGTGAATGTATCGAACGTAGAGCACAGTGTAAGGGCACATATTTTGGATGTGCTATTTTTTTTTAAACGGTCACGGTTTACTTCTTGGTTCGAGGGCCTTATTGAATGTAACTTAATTCTCGTAAATAAATTTTCCTTTCTTCTGTACATTTTTCCTTTAAAAGATAAATTCATTTCATTTTTCATGTTTAGTATATGTTAACGATTATTTTATGTAAATTAATACTGCGTTTTCATTAAACTGTACATGTAAAGAAAAAAGAAAAGATGTATAAAGAATGGTCATTTGTGTTTTATTGCCAGTATTGACTGGCCACTTAAGAAATTGTAATTATTCAATATAATCGTTTCACAAACATCTACTTTAGAACCTACTACCAAACAACGTCAATTAACAGGGTCTTAACCGACAGTGGCGATAAACCATTCCCCATTGTTATGATCACGTCCAAAGAGTTTTGGCCTATAGGTACAACGAATGTGCCTTGGAGCAGGGGCGTTTCAATACTACATGCATTTTAATAATACAAAGTAAATTCATCATTTGCTTTAATTTTCTAGTGCCTCTTCTCGTGAACCTTGAAAAATACTTACGTTGAAAGAAAGTAAAATATCTAACAACTTGAGGCCAAAATTCTGGACGCAAAAGTTGCTGCTCCAGCAAAGAATCGATATCAACGTTGAAGGATGATCCATAATCTCCAGCATCTTTACTATGATTTTTCCACTATCCGTGGTACCAGTTTTATTCATAAGATGATCTCGTATTATATAAGCTGACGTGGAACAAGTTACTCTACCTACATAGAACCAGTTTTTGATGGAAGCCCTGCAAAACTAGTTGCATTTGCGTCACTTTCGCTAAGCGAGATTGACCTTTCACCCCAAATAAACAATGGATTTTATCTCCCAGTAAGTAATTTTTGTTCTGTTAACTCCCTTACCAGTACTTGTAAACGTTGATTTTCGTTAGCCAAAAACAAATTTTTGTTCAATGGATATCGGTACTGATGCATTTTTTTCAACATATTTTGGGCATAATAACCTATTATACCCCACAATTTTCAAATTTTTTACGCGAACACTACATGCCGCATGATACACACTACTACATTTCACACAAATTATGTCAGCTTTAGCTTTAGCTATTCTGCTGCAACTGGCACAATATTTACTTTGATTTTGTAACCCAGTACCGTCCGCGTCGGCCACATACATGAGACCGAAACATGAGGCATTGCCGATGAATTTAATATAGACAAACTTTTTTTAGACGCGGTATTGACAAATGCAGCACAATCAGTTATGTTATCTTCATCAAATATTTTGATTTCAGCTAATCGACAAGCTTTTCATCTACTTGGTATCGGCAGGTAAAGGATTTTCGATTTGTTTGTCGACAATGTTGATAGAGACAGTCGATCGACAAAGTCGCGTCTTCAAGTTTACCAAATGTAAATTAGGAAAAAGTCCTATCACGTTATAGTGAAAGAACTGACTGGTTAAAGCCCGAAACAAATGTAGCAAAATTTGGTTAGTTTGGGTTAGATTCGGTTATTCACTTTATTAAACCAAAAAACACGAACCAAAGCTCACAAACTAACCAAAATGGATCCTCTTTGTTCGGACTTTGACTTGTCAATCCTAGAAATTATCAGACTTCAAGTTGACTATAACATCGATCAACAACGACATGACGGGCACAGACTTATTATTTCGGACTCTTCCTAAATTGTATTGGGCAAACCTTAATTTACCGAATTATATTCTAATCAAATAAAGAATAATTTTGGACTTTGCCTAAGACCCTATGGGAATACGCAGTTTATTTGGGTAAACCTATGCATGAAGGAAAACGGATTTACCGGTAACTTATACTTTGCCTCTAGACTATGCCTCTAGCGAGCAGCAGTTACAAACTATAATGACAGTTTACTGGGCGGGACTTGGTTTGTTTAGTATTTAGAGGATTTGTTTGAATGTTTGCAGAGTCCAGCAAATTACTCCCAACGGGTTGAGTGGTCTAGTGGTTCGATACTGCGTTTGTGATACGACGCTCCGGGTTCGATTCCCATCAGTGGCAAGGTTTTTTTTAAGGTTTTGTTTGTAAAAGGTTTTTTTTATTAATTTTGGGTATGCCTTGGGTTATTTTTGGTTAGTTTTTGTTTGTTGCGCCCCCATAGCGAGCGAAGCGAGCGGAGGGTCATGCGTGAGTGAAATATATTATGTTTTAAAATAGTAAACAAACCCTCTAAATAGTAAACAAACCATATCCCGCTCATTATGGTTTATAACCTCTACTAGCTAGAGGCGAGTTAACATATACACTGCAGGAGCTATCTTTTGTATATAAATTTTAATGTTATTTTCGGTTAAACTTTTATAATTCGCAGAAGTCTGTTAATTCCCCCTTTTTTTCGTAATTTGCAGACATCCGGTTACTTTACATTTTTTATTAACATATTGATACCTGTTTTACGCTACGATTACAAGGTTAGTTTATTGAAAATCTTTTACGAAATCATATCCATGTAATTATAATTGATTTGCTGCCCGTAAGTACATATAAAATACAATTTACGACTTTCTCATTTTATTAAAAATACAAATATAATTAAACATTTTATTTAATCCCAAAAAATTGTAATTTCTGAATATGTCAAGAATCTATAGTTATTATACGTACTAACGGTTCATAAGGATTTAGACAGTCCCCTATTCTAGTCCTGACATGCTACTTATTTTTAAATGTTTTTCTATTAATAATGTCCCTCAGCCTCAGATACTAGGCGGTTTTACATTTTTATCAATAACGAGAACGTTTCGTTGGTTGTTAATCTATGAGCTCGAATTATTTTGACTTCTCGCATTATGGAATGTTTCAATTCTTTAAAACTTTACGATATTATTTTTTTACACAAACAAAAAAATGTCTACAGTGTTGACTTGATTTTTTCAGTAGTCCCAGTTTTCTGAACACTGATTCACACTTTGTACGTCTGTTCACACTTTCAATAATTATCCTTATAAATTCATTCCTGCAATCGCATCACAATATCAAATAATGTCCAGAATAATCATCAAACAGATTACCATCTATAAAGCTATATTATATTGCAGATTACTTACAAAATGCCAACGTAACGAAAGATATTCTGGAGTATACATCATTAATACAGAATTAGGAAATTTCTAGATTCCCGCTTCATGTAGAGGTCCAAAAACTTTGTCAGAGGCTTTTGAAGGTTTTGGTTTTAAGAGTGTGGTACAGCGCACTAATAAACTGGACTGACCCGATTCAGGAGAATAGAATATACAACCAAAAATGTACCACATATTTCTCGCTATAATCAAGATGTTCATATAAACCTGTTAAAATTGGTAAGACACTTGATTGGTATGACCTACCCTTTGGAAAATTAATTGTATTGCGGTTCTTACAAATCGTATAAAACCCATCATCATTACAGAGCTACCTATTTTAATAATTTAACAACAATTGGTAACCTTTATGCAGATCTAATAGTCAGCTAGTTTAATATTTATTTTTTATGTAGCAATAAGTATTCTTTTCACAATTTTAACAGCATCGGCTGCAAGATATATTATATTATTAATGAAACTTATCAACAAAATGGACTCCTGCCATTTCTACGATGTTGGGGTTTGGAACCTTCGGCATAATGCGCTAAAACGGAGTTTTATCCACAATACCGAGACAGAATTATTGCACTCGATGCGCGTTTCGCTAACCATGTTAGCATCAGCGAGAGATGATTAAAACTGTTTTAATCATCTCCTGATGATGCTAACGTGGTTAGCGAAACGCGCGTCGAGTGCAATAATTCTGTTTCGGTATTGTGGATAAAACTCCGTTTTAGTCCTGCCATTGGCGAAACAACGCATGACAGCAGCTTGCTAATTATTAATTAAAAAGGTGAATGTTGAAATTTTTAAAAGATGAAAATTTTTCTAGTATTTATTAATACTTTAATAAGTTATTAAAAGATCTTCTGCTAGTTCTGCCGTAGACCAGTCTAATTCTGCCGTAGCCATATTTATGTGAAAATAATATTTTTCTCCGATTGACAGCAAATATTAATTTTGCAGACACATATCAATCAGCAAAGTATTACTTTTCCTGTCCAGGCAGCAAAGTAAGTACTTTGCTGCCTAGGCAGCAAAGTGATTAGTCTCCATGGGAATAAAACGTTTGACATAAGTTGTCAAATAATAATTATTATGGACATATACATTTCCATAGCAACCATCCGATCCAACAATTGCGATTTCTATCAAATTTTGTCTTAATTTATCACTACAGGAAAAATAAAAAGATTGTGGGAATTGTAATAATTTGCAAATATACAATATACATATATCATTATAAACAATCGAAGAAAAAATTATATGTTCAACACGGCAGCAAATTGGATTGACTGCCTTAGCTGAATTCCTAGCCTCGCTACGCTCGGCTATGAACTATCAGCCGCGGCAGTCAATCTACTACTTTGCTGCCTAGTAAAACAAATAACTATTTTCTCCGATTGCCAGCAAATATTAATTTTGCAGACACATATCAATCAGCAAAGTATTACTTTTCCTGCCTTGGCAGCAAAGTAAGTACTTTCCTGCCTAGGCAGCAAAATGGTTAGTCTCCATGGGAATAAAACGTGTGACATAAGTTGTCAGACTATAATTATTATGGAAAAATTTGTATTTTTCACTTATATTTGTACATTATTGTCTTATAAATGGATTTCATGTTAGACAGAAATGCTTAAATAAATAAATAAATAAATAAATTTCCATAGCAACCAACCGTTCCAACAATTGCGATTTCTATCAAATTTTGTTTTAATTTACAGGAAAAATAAAAAGATTGTGGGAATTGTAATAATTTGCAAATATACAATATACATATATCATTATAAACAATCGGAGAAAAATGATATGTTCAACTCGGCAGCAAAGTAGATTGACTGCCTTAGCTGAATTCCTAGCCTCGCTACGCTCGGCTATGAACTATCACCCGCGGCAGTCAATCTACTACTTTATTGCCTAGTAAAACAAATAACTATTTTATCCGATCGGACGAAAAACTACACCTTTCCGATGTTTTTTCTCACCGCAAAAGGCATAATTCCAGTAAATTCTATTCGTTGCTTAGCAACATGCAATAACTGTACGGGAATAGGCAATAACTGTAAGGGAATATAACATTTCCGTGCTAGGACGGGAATATAACATTTCCATACTAGAAGTCTAGGATGAGAATATAATATTATTCAAACGCCTTGTTTGTCAGATCTGACGTCTATCAAAACTTGGTATTATGTTGAGCTTAAATTTAAAACACCGTTTGGCTCTATTTTTATAAGTACGTATTCTAATTAATTCCGATCGGATAAAAAATAGTATGTGCAACACGTAGGAAAAGCACATTCCTGGACTCAGCAATTACCACAATCGTCCAGGAATTTTTTCCTTTTCCTTCTAGTTACATAATATACTATAATTGGTCCAAATATTAAAATCTGAAATTTTGTTGTAATTTCTTCAATAATTAAAGCAATTAAAAACCGTATGTTGCCAGCCATTTCATGGGACCCGGTTTCAGCAGGATCAAAGTTATTGTGAGCAAACTTTGTACATAATAGATGTTTGAAATATGGCATTCCATATTCCATACTGATTACTGATAACGCAAAACCTATGAATACGAGGTATTTACGAATTTCTATGACGGCTTCGCGCACGCCAATTTATGCTTTTTGTAATTAAAAAAAAATAATTCTGTTCACACAAGAACGTTTGATTGAATGTACGGACATTTTAAAAATTCGTCAATAGAATAATTTGCTTGGGAAAAATGTGAAATTGTCATTATTCGATAAGCTTGACTAATTTTATGTCATTGAAGGCTAAATATAAAAAAATCTGGTAATGATTCAGTTTCCAGAGCCTTCAACATCTGGTGTTACACAGTAAGTACAAGCATTTGGTCTATTGATTAACATATCATGAAAGAAAAATGTTTCTGGAAAAGTTGTTGAGGTCCGCATAGAATTGGGAAAACTGCTCGGAATTTCTTTACAATAATAACTAAAACTTGGTAAAATGTTGGTATCCATTGATGTCAGTTTCATTATCGTTATGTCCCATCGATGGAACAAAGTGCAAGACCGATAATCTGCTCTTGGAATTACTAGAACATAATAAAAGCAGAACCACCACCACATGTAGCCTTTTAGATTTTTAATAGTTTCATGTTACAAATCATTAGAGAGATTCCGCTGTCCTTTGGAAATATTTCAGAAAAAAGTTGCAGATGTTTACGAGAAATACAGCGTATACATTTGACCAATATTTCACCTCTTCTGTTAAAAATAATGAGCACACATTACACGGAACAAGTAAAATGAACGTTATCAAATCACTGGTGGAATGTTTGTTTTCCACTTGCAGATTTTTCGCAGTACTCAAGAAATTCAACTTTACAAAAGCCTCGGTGATATTTATTTTAGGAGATAATACTGTTTTGATAACTGAAGAAGCAACTTTAGCATGCCCTGCCTACGTAGGATCAGACACGAAAGGGACCTTCCGGCGTGAAAAGTAGAACAAAATTCAAATATTGTCATAACATGTTCGACACGGACATTTTGTTCATCAACGTTAAAATCCGGTTAAAAATAGATGTTGGGAATAATGAGAGATACATAAATGTTATCGAACTTCACGATTCATTGGTTCCATGTTTGGGTCGCCCACTTCCTGGATTTCACGCATTCATAGGGATGCGATTTCAATTATGCTTATTTCAAAAAATGCAAGAAGCGGCCTTTCACAATTTTACAAAACTTTTCACAGTTGGTACATTCTCGGAGATGCATAAGCACCCAGATATTGAAATAAATACAAATTTTGATACCCTGAAGAAATTTATTTGTGAAATGTACGGTTACAGAAAATAAGTATCATGAATGAAGCACCGTTAGTTACGTTTATGAAAGCGTTTAAACCAAGGAACAGTTCCAAGTATAGTAGACAAGTTTTAATAAACAATCAAAAAAGTTTCAGCTTTTAAAAATATCAACATTCACCTTTTTTAACCTAATTGGCAGACCGCTGACAGCCGCTGTCCCGCTGGTACCCATGCAGGTGTCGATTTCAGGTATTTTCAGCTCCGATATAACACAAATAAAATGAAATTAATCTTTAAAAAATCTTACAAAATTTTGTGTCGCAAGCTCCCGCACTATTAGAGCTTTTGCCATTAATATCATCTAAAAAGCCGCCCCAATAACTCTTTCCACCTGTTCCTCCAAAATGGTTTCTCCAGGTATTGCCGAACATTTTCCTTATTAATTTTTGAAAGGCATATTTGTGGTTTTTGTTGGTAAATTATTGAAATATGTATTAATGTATTGACTAATGCCCTTACCACCCTTTATACGTCCTAGATATGTTTCCAATTCAATACATTTTGATGATTTTTTTTTATTATTAGGTTATACATGTTAATAATCTTTGAAACGATTAGCATACGTTAATCATATGCAATTTTTATATTTTTTTCCAGAGCCATTGGAAATTTTCTATTAAATATGGGAGGAGCAGGGTCGGATTAAGGGTCCAAAGCACCCTAGGCAAGTCGGTCCTCGCCCCCCCCCCCCCCCCTTCGTGTATATTTTTTTGATAGTTTATTTTTTAACAATTTAAACAAACTTATCGAAAACAAAATTTTACTACTTTATTTTTCCACATTTCATTGAAGCAAATTCATTAATCATGTGACAAAAGTCTAATGTTTGGACCAATTCCAACTCAATAGCTAAAATGGATAGGTCTGTCACCTTTTGTTGACTTCAAGTGCTTCTCATATGGTTTTTCACTCTATTTAGTGCATTTTGATATCGTTCTCATGGCTGCATACTACATCTAATAAAATTTTAAAATATAAATATTCCATCTGTATAAATTTGCCTATTCCTCAAGTCCCGACTGCCTAGCTCTTTTTTGCGAGGGTTGGGTAGGGGCTAGCGGCGTGCGGCGTTTTTTTTTGTTAGGTAAATAATTAATTTTTTATAAAAGTAAAGTAGACGCGTGCAGCTGCTGCCGCTCTCAGCATCACTGTCGGTTTTCTTTTTGGCGTTCGGAACTCGGAGCGTCACGCCGACAAAAATTTCTACTGTATTTTTTGCATCAGTTGCCTACCACATCGAACATCGACATAACAAAAGTATAGTAAAATCAAAACATTATATCCTTAACCATATCAGAAATTTGGACATTGGGATATTTTAGGGTATCCGGCGTCGCGCCGGACCGCCGCGCCGCGCCGGCCGAGCCCGCGTCGGCGGCGCGCGGCGCCCCCACTGCCTGGGCGCCCTTAGGCTATAGCCTAGTTAGCATAGTGCGTAATACGGCCCTGGGGAGGAGTTCTTAATGTCAATAGTTACCCATGGTTTAAATTTATTTCTAATACCTTTTTAAGTAAAAGTTTCAAACCAGAATGTAGCAGAAAGAAATTATTGCTCTAATTGTGTATTTCATGGACATTTGATGCAAATATATATACACACAAAATCTGTATAAACGTAGTATCTATGTAAAATATTTGTTCACTAATATTATTTAATATTATTCACAAAAAAATGAAAATATTTAGATCAAAATATAACATTCCAGATCATTAAAAATATCGCTCTCAAAGCAACTATTGGTATGGTTGTGACCCATCACTTTATAACATAAAATGTTAGTAATAGGCGATTGAGTCTCTTCTTTATTCTGTTTTAGGCTCATATATTCACCTGCGTGTCAATGAAATGTTATCTAAAAACTTACGAATTGAGGTCTTGCATCGTTTTCATTTAATCGATGAAACTCAAGATAATTTGCCCTGGTATAATATGCAGCTTTCTTACCTATAAACCTAAAATACTATTCTCTGAACACAATAATCATGAGACAAGAACAACACTGACCTCTCGTAATATTCCGCATAAAAAACATGTAAGTATCTACAATAAATGAAAAAGTAATTATGGAAATGTACAGGGTCATTCACTATAACTACCCCTCTTTATCTTTTTTTAAATTCAAATGTTTTAGGGATGCCTCTGAATTTCGTAGAAATACGGGTTTGGAACTAATTTTCTTTACACTTGCACCTGAAGCTTAGGTGGCATCAATACAGAGGGGAAGAGTACTACAATCTAAAACTAATTCTAATTATTTTGTCAAATGATTTAATTTTTTGTTTCAAAATGGATAAGAAAAATTTTAAATTTCACAAAAACACCTTTCGCAAACACCATTTTATTGGCGAAACCAAAGGAATAATAACTTAATGACAACTGATTTTATAATGCACATAAACCTAATGATAAAATATCCTTAAAAAAATTTTACCTGCATATTAAAAAAGTTCATTAAAAAAAATTAAAACATAATATGGAAAAAAACGAAAATATTTTTATTTACTCAAAAGAAGAAGTGGAGGGTCCATATATATATATA